>JAQMYJ010000023.1:31012085-31031980 GCA_030014305.1 Clarias laeviceps | reverse complement strand
TAGTATATTTGCAATGTACTATCGAGGATTTCAATATATTTGTAATACACTAAAGTGTATTTTTTTTTCACTGGGGGTGATAAAATATTTATACACTACATGAGTGTCAGTATTTAGTAACCGGATCATGGTAATGTATAGTATATGGACTCACTTGTAATCCATGGATGAGATTTATTTATGTAATCACTCAACATTAGTAAAAACTTCCTTTGTTACATGCTACTTTAAGATTTATTTGACATTTTAACAAACATCAATTAGTCTACATATTATTACTGACTATGTTACTTTTTAACATACTTAGGATCATCTATGATTTCTTATTTATATTAATGCTGAAGTTTAGTCTGTAAAGTGAGTCAAAGACAGAACAGAAAGCAGGGCGCTATCACTTTTCCTGGAAAACGTTTTTTGTTGTTGTTGTTAATGATATTTGATTTTTTTTTTTTTACTCTTATCAGTTCACTGTTATCATGGCAAATGATTGCAGTGTACATTGTCCTCTTACAAGTTTAGACCTGAAGATCATAAATGGTTGTGATTTCAAACCTGTTCGAGCTGTTTGCTTTTGCAATAAAGCTTGACCTGGATATTAATCTTCCTTAAACATCTTAGGAAACTTACCAAACCTGAACCATCCACATTAAAAAAAAAAAAAAAAAATTACTTGATCACATTTTCCAACACTCCATCCAATAAAGCAAACAAATCCTCATGTAAATTTTATGCTGTTGCGAAATGGTTGATTATCCTGGCAATGCTTTATGTACACACTGGATGCTCAAATGAACTTATAAGCAGTGCATGACACACTTAGAAAATAGAGATGAATGAGAGGTGTATGTGAAAAAATAATGGATTGCCATATTGCTGAATTAATTTTTCAGGATTGTGAATTTAAATAGCCAGTGTGATTCTTATTAACTTAGCAGTAACTAATCAAGTGACCTGAATATCCTTTAATAATACCCTGTTACTGGCCAGAACTAATATAAAGAACAATCTAAAATCTAATGATTTACTGTCTAATATTAGTTCACTACAGTAACTACAAAATCAGTGTAGTAACTACACAATGCAAATTCACCAAGTGTTTAAGTAATCTCTATTCATGATTTTCCCCCGAACACATTTCTTCCACAAAGTTGATGGTTCTGCACTATACTTCCTAGTTTGGATAATGTGTTGAAGGCTTCTCAACCCAGTTTCAGTAATTTCAAATCTGCTTAGTTGTTTTCTTTGCTTGATACAGCCCAAATAGCACTGATCTGAAATAGCACTTTTTTTGGACAGGCAGTGTAGTTACTGCCCTATTATACTGTAAGTATTAGCGTAACACAATAACTAAGGAACTTGAAGTCAGAAATTTACATACACTCATTGTGAACTTGGTGCACATTTTAGTCTTTTTCTAGGCCAGAATAACTGTACAACATCTTTAATAGCTAAAAAAAAAATAAAAAAGTATTTGAAGCACAAGTTTAAATTTATTTTGAGTTTTCTAAAATGCACATGGTGAAAATTATACATACAGCACTCATACTATTTATTTGGACTAGCAAGTTTCATCTTTACCAGATGCAAATTCGTTACCATTTACAAGCTTCTAGAAGAATTCTTTCAAGTGTTCAATTAAATTTTTGCTTCCCTAGCTCAGACACGACCATTACCTGGTTTTATGTGTCTTTGGGGTCATTGTTCTGTTGGAACACTCAAATATTGTCTATTATATTTTTCACCATCCAGCTAATTAGACAAGGTTATGCTGAAGTATTCTGAGCTTGTCCACCTCCTTCTTCTTTATGATTTCATCCACTTGTTCAATGCCCCATGTTTCACTAGCAGCAAAAGAGTGTGGTGAGCTGCAAACTGTAGTCAAGTTGAAGATGTTGATTCTTTCTTGGACGGCAGCTTTTCAGTCCATGGTGAAAAACTCAGTAAAGCTTGTTTGAATGGAGACAGTAACACTGGTGCTCCAGTAGTTTCCATCTCTAGACAGGCCTGTATTTTTATTTTAAGCAATAGTACTTGTCATGCCTGACATTGTGAAATTTGTACTTCAGAAAGGAGCTTGGAAATCCCTGAATTCTGCTTATTGTTGAGCCTTAAGGTTCAACAGATGCTAGTAGCAAAACTTTTCATTGTGATCTCTATCAAATGACCACCTTCATTTTAGTGTAAAGCCAGATACTCTGGTTTATTTATTATTATTTTTTTAAATTCTGGGTCGACTTCCTGCACTACTTACAGGAACATCTAAAATCTGCACAAGTTTAGACTGCTTTTGGAGGAATTGTCTTAGTACAATTGCTTTGTTGAGAATTTTTGTTGTGACGTTCAGTCCATGCTTATTTATTCAGCTCACATTCAGTACTGTGGAAAGTCACCGGTACATATAACAGAATGCTCTATAGCAAGGACCCATAAAAATAATACAATTAAATATAATAAACCTACTTTAACAAGCGTTAAACTGCAATAAACTAAACAGAGTTGACACTGAGAAAATTGGAAAATTGGTAGGTTTTTCTAAACATCCTGTAGAACCTGCCGTGGTTCTTCTGGAGATTTTGTCACAAAAGTATTTTAGGTTAAAGTGATTGAGGATTCATTTGATGATACTATGGGATATTTTAATATCCCAAATTTAAGTTTATTTACATTTAGGAAACCACCTTTGTAAGAGTCTAAATAAAAAAAAAAGAGTCTGGAAAGGTAAAATCCAAAATTTAAATTAATTACAATTATAGTAAAGACAGACTGTTTGGAATATAAGAAAATTATAGACCACAACAATCAATTAATTTATTAATAATTTATGAAACCCTCACTCAAGACCATTTGTATTTAGCTGATTATTTTCCTTTTACAACATATACAAATTTTATTTCCTGATGTCTAAATCTTATTTCCTCTTAAAACCTAGCGGTTTGCCAACAAGTTTTAATTTATTAATGACACATACTTTGTATCCATTTACAGTTACATGTAATGTTGTAAAACATCTGCAGAACAGTTTAGTTCCCATTAGTGCAAGTGTTATAGCAGCTATAAACCACGTTTTTAGATTACTTCTCTATTTCTCTCTCTCTCTCTCTCTCTCTCTCTCTCTCACTTTCAACATGTTACATAGAAACAAGTTTTCTTGGTCCTGCTGCCACACTGCAAACTCCTTCCAAAAAATGTTAAATAAACGCTTTATGCTTTCCATCATGTGAATGTTGTTGCCACAGAATTTGAAATATCGGTTAATATCACCCTTCGATTTGAATCAAAGCCAGGTAATAAATCAGCACCTTCTGAATAGTTAGAATAGAGAATTCAGCAACGCGGTGGAAGATTAAGTGTAAATGTATACCCTTTAATTAATTATTCATTTTAATAATAATCTAATTAGAAGGTTCAACTAAAAGAAATAGGTTAAGGATTATAAAAATGACCTTACACTAACACTTTTGAACTGATAGTAATTGAGAGTTCTTCTCATTACGTACTGCATATCACCTTGATCGTTTCACAAGGCTTAAGATAAGCCTTAGAAACCCTCAACATTGCTTGCGACTTGATTTTCACAATGCTCACGAGAGTGAAAGAAAATTTAGGTAGCCCTTAAAATAGTGTTAGATCTGTCATGTAAAGCCAGTTAAATACCAACAGTTTTAAAGATAAGCATTATAAGGATTACAGATGGTCCTAGACGTACGAGGGTTCCACATACAGTACAAGGTTGTTTTATAATTTTTACATTTATGAGATATGGATAATAATTTTTTTTCATGAGATAATGATGGGTGACACCAGGGTTAGTGAGCTGTACAATCACGAAGTTAAACAACTGATACAGTGTAGTGTGTTGCCAGGGTTTTTTTTATTTTATTTTATTTGTTTATTTAATTATAAGAACCGACTTTCTGCTCAACTGTAAGTTGATGTAGGTATTCTGAGCATGTTTAAGGTAGGCTAAGCTAAGCTATAGGTTAGGTTTACACTATTAAATTGATATTTTGCTTATTTTAAAAAACAAATGCGTTTACCCTCATCGTAATTCCGGGATCCTCTACAGCTAAATCCTCCTGCATTGCTTTCTAAGATTTATGCTTAATACTATTATTATGCAGACACAAGTTGGCGCTTTAGAAACAAACCGTCTTAGTCCTTAGGCCGCCCTGTGAATGAAAACCACAGGACATGCATCAGCAATCATGAGTAAAGTGCGTTCTCTGTTTTTCTGTTGGCTCGTTTTTCTCCTCAGTGTGAGAGCTCTGAATCATTCCCCGTGATTCATTCAGGCCAGGACCTTGCGTCATGGACTTCGGCAACCGTTAGAGATTCGACTTAATTGCTCTGTGCACTTGCTGCTGCCAAGTCAGAAGAGTGCCAAGTGAGGAGCTTGTTTGACTGTTGAGCTTACTCGCCAGTTTAACTAATCCCATGTTCCTGGCCTGAGGGACATTTGGAGGAAAAAGGGGTGCTGGTGAACAGAAAGAGCTGTCAGCCCACTGAACTATGGGAGATCTGGGTTGCATTTGTGGGAATAGAGAGTGGTATAGGCTTTTATATTGGTGTGTCAGGTCAAGCTTTGTTTAGGTTGACATGATTGTGCCTGAGGGTAAAAAACAGCTAGATCAGATCAGGCGCATTCTAGTAACATTTGTGAGGGTCCACAAATGTTTTGTTTCTCAGTGAAATGAGGTGTGGTATCATGTCTGCTTAGCTGCATGGACAGCAGGATTGCATAACTGCTATAGATTTGACAAAGAGTCAAACTGGGAAATGCTGGTGAAGGTGTAAAACCGATTTACAGAAGACTTCAAACACAGTGTAAAACATTTAAATGGTGCAAACATTTTAAAGAAGGCTGTACCTCCATGAGAGACAATCCCAGCGGAGATGACTCAGAGCTCACTGCAGTCGTTCCTGTGAACATTCAGCAAGTGGAATGCCTGATCTTTGAGAATCAATGGACAATTTGTCGCCGACTTGTGGAATAGACGCATCTGTCTATGGGAACTGCACACACAATCATTCACCAACACCACTTGCACAATACTGGAACTCTGCTAGGAGTTATTGCCACATCCCCTGTACAGTCCTGACTTCACTCCACGTCATTTCTACATATTTGAGCCATTCACAGAGTTCCTGGGAGACCAGCATTTCAGACATAAAGCAGGGAGTCCAATCATCGCTCCGGTGTACTTCCTACCTTGATGGTATCCAAGCACTAGTGAAACATTTGGAAAAGTATAGCAAGTTTTCTCAATGCTGGTCTCCCGGGAACTCCTGGAATGGCTCAAATATGTGAAAATGGCTATAGAGAGAGAAATGCAAATTTTTACTGGGAAGTATTATTTACTGGTATTCTGTTATTCTACACAGTCAGGTCCCGTTTGACTTGAACGCCCCATGTAAACACAGGAATGAAAAACAATGTTGTTTATTGATCAGATCATAAAGAATGTAAAAATCTTTCAATTACTTTACATCTGTTGCCTCCCTCTGTTCCAATAAGTTGCCTTCAGCTAAATAATTTACATACATGCATGCTGCTAAACCACAACAGAGGATCTGCAACAAAAAGATGAGGTGGTTTATTTAAAAAAGTAGGGTTGCTAAATTAATGTCAGTTTTTTTTATACAGTGATCAAAGATCTCTCTGACAGGATTATTTTTCTTGGTTCCAGTACACAGAAATACTTTGCTGCCCCTGAGATATATGGCACTGATTGGCTCTGAATTAATCTCTTGCAGTTCTCCTTGGCTTCACGAGAACCTCCATATATAAAAATTGCTCAATAGTGTGAGAGCACGTCAAAGTAATACTAGCAAGAGTAATGTCCCATGGACCAGAGCGGGATCCCCAAGCAGATTTCTGCAATAGGACCACAGTATTGCACAACCATAGCTCACATTATGTGCCTCTCTTTATGTATGTGTGTATGTGTGTGTGTGTGTGTCCATTTATGTGAACACCCAGACTCCCATGTTACAGAGCTTTTTTTTTTTAACCTCAAAAAGCTCGTGAAGGCTGCTGAGTGATGATTTTGCCAGGCGCTGTAGAGTCTGCAGCGACTTGTATGTGTCATGTGCTTGCCTGTGGCGTACGGCGTGAGTGTGTGTTTACGCGGGAGTGACAGGTAACGGTAAAGCCCTGACCGGTTTTTCTGGTTGTCCGTGCCATCAAGCATCAGCTTGCCTTGAGAAAGCCTGGGAATCAGGGTGTCTCTGTTACATCGCAGATACACGGGATTCGTTCCCATCCCACTCGTCCGTTTCTTATTTTCCTGTGAGGACTTGCAACTTTACAAGGTAAAAAAAACAAAAAAAACAAAAATGAGTAAGGCAGAGGGGTGGAGAGAGAATTCAAGATGCAATCCCAAACATTTCCAAACAATATCCTGAGAAAAGCAGAAACTATGTGGGTCATTAAATAAAGACATATTTTTCAGTTTCATGCTAAAAATGAAGGGGATGGCGCCTGTTACCCATCACTCTCTTAGTCTTATCTCAGGCAAAGAGTGCATGAGTGCATTCCTGGGGTCTAAAGGGGAAACCCAATACGAATATTACTCACAATGGTCACCTGTCACTGTCCTTTACCACCCCAAAGCATCATATTTTGGAGAAGCGCCGCTGTCTTCAAGGACAGTGCTACATGAAGAACAACAGGAAATCTCGCCTTAGGGGCACTGACACATTATTCTATGCCAGGAACCGAGATTACTTTACATCACATCCTGGGTGTGTTGTCACTGTCATCTGTGTTTTTGTCGGTCACATTTCATGACTTAAAAAGAATCACTAATCATGTAATTTTGTTTACTCGTCAGTTGGATGACTAAAGGCTTACTTTTATACACGGAAACCATTTTACAAACCTTTGCTCCAAAGAAGCCAGAGTAGATTTTAGTTTCTGGATCTAAACCCGCAAATATTTCTGGTCAACTCTGTAATATTCAACTTCTGCATTCAGTTTAATTTATTTATTATAAAGTTTTTTAGGTACCTTTTACAAGCATATTTTTTTAGTTACTTCTCCAGTGTTACTTTTTGTGAGGACCAGAACTTATTTAGGCTTTGGCTACCAAGAGGTGATTTAAAAAAACTAAGGGGCGTTTAAGTCAAACCAGGACTTTTCATTGTGCAGAATAACAGAATATAGTTATGAGAGTAAAAACTCCATTTATTTCTCTATATAATCCCCTGCTACACTAATGCACTTATCCCAGCATTTCACTAGTGTTTGGGTAACATCAAGGTAAAATGTTTTCTCAGTACACCAGAGCCATGATTGGACTGCTTGCTTCATGTCTCAAACGTTGGCCTTCCAAGAACTCCTTTAATGGTCCAAACATGTAGGAATGGCTTGGAGTGAGATGTGGACTGTACAGAGGATGTGGCAATAACTCCCAAACGAGTTCCTGTACTGCGCATCTGTCAAGTGGTGTTGTTGAATGACTGTGTGTACTGTTTCCATACACAGAGGAATCTCTTCCATAATTTGGTTACAAGTTATCTTGGAATTTTTAAGGACTAGGTTTTCCACTCACTGAATGTTCACGGGAATGACTGCAGTGGGCTCCGACCCACCTCGGCAAGGATCTTCATTTACAAGTGTACGTCCTTCTTTAATCGTTTTTGCACTACTTAAATGTTTTAATGCAGCTAAGAGTCTCATCAACGTACTGTGCATTAAGTCTTCTGTAAATGTTCATTCAGACCCTGAAATCATTCCTGAACTCATTGAACATACATGTATACTAATAAAATATTGATGGTAAATTGGCTGGAGAATCGTCAAAAATTACTTCAATGGAAACACACCTAAACACAATCTTATTAAATACGTCCTTAAGGTCTTCCTTGTTGTTAACACATTGCTACACAAGGTTCCTGTAGTGCACATGCTCCAACACCCAAGAACTAAAGTGGTGGGAAGCTCAGTCAGTAGGATTTTAGAAATGATGATTCATGAACTAGGTTTTCTAATTGAAAACAAACCTAAAGACCTTGGGTTTGTAAAATCCTTCCTGTGTTCCTGATAAGGAACTAAATCAGACCTGGTTTCACCAATGAAAAGTACTAAAAGGACTTCTTTAAGTTTAATAAGTTGCTTGTCTCCTAAAACATTCCTGTGGTGAAAAAATGGCTGGAACCTCACTCATCATCCGATGAGCAATCCTCCTCAAATCCTGCCAAAACAAGGCCACAAAACAGAGCAACAATGACAATACACACAATGTAAAATACTATCAGATTCTTGAGATGCAATGTGTCCTGGCACCCTGAGTGAGGTTTTCTTGTTTTTGTTTTCTTTCTTTATTTATTTTTTTATTTATTTTTTTACATTTTGATAGTGAAGATATGGACTTTAAGAGAGTACTGTTTCTGAAATGAAAAAAAAGAAAGAAAAGAAAATCTACTGCTTTTCCTAATGGACAGTGACAGGTGTGACTGCTGTGAGTAATACTGGTATTCGATTACTGAAGCTGGTTTTATTTTCGAGGAGGCGTAGTACTGTTGGAAAAGCAGAAAACTACCTAGGAAACTATCTACACTTCCTCTTTAACTACATAATAAAGTGGAGAATCAGAAAATCTATGTGTATGTAGACCTGAGACATAATGTACTGTATATTAGGGGATAAATAGGTGGATTAAATAGTTGGCATGACAACTTGGCTGTGACTTTGCTGCAGTCTTAAACATTTTATCCATTGTTCAGTTTTGTTGCACATGTTGTCCTTACATTACTGTATATGCAGTACATTATTGTTATTTCTATAGCAACCACCTTCCATAGGCAAGCAATTTAAGATGAATAATAAGGAGTATTAAAAAAGGCTTGTAAAGGAATGTCAAGTGCTTCATGACAGTCAGTAATGTTTCTGTGAAGGGAAGTCATCAAGCCTTCAAAAGAAGTTTAAGTTTTGTTAAGTAAAATAATGAGCTGTGTTTTTTTTTTTTTCCCTTGATAATTCACCTCTCCAGCGTGGGGGTTCGAATCTCGACTGCTGTCGTTGTGCATGGAGTTTGCATAGTCTTAGTCATAGTGGTGGCTTTACCATATGCACAGTATGTTTGGTGTTTCCAAATTGCCTGCAGTGTATGACTTGGTGTGAGTGTTTCTGGGTTTGCCCTGGTACACCCCACCCAGGGTGTACCCTGCTTTGTACCCTAATTTCCCTGTAATAGGTTACAGGACCCCTGTGACCCTACAGTCGATAAATCGTATAGACAGTGGATGCATTGATGGATGGATGGATGGATGGATGGATGAATGTCATGACACATTGTCTATTGACACTGGAAAGGGAATAAATAGTTAGTAACATGAATATTTCCCTGAAACATGATGGTAAACTGCTAATAAAGGAGTCTGGCTAACAGTAATTACACTATTATACAATTAAAGTCTATTATACAATTTCAATGGGTTCTGTTTACAGCTTGTGAACTCAAAGGTATTTTGGTGGACTAAAAGAATGGGCGTGAACACGATGAAGGGTCAGTTTCCCAGCTTTTCTGTGTATGTGAGGCAGAAAGACGCTGTTGTTGAAATGTGAAACAGATGTGTGGTGGCATCCAGGAGATGGTTGTGCTCTCCAGTGTATTTCATATCAGCAATTTAATTTTGTGAGAGCGTGGCTATGGCCGGTCTTGACCTCATCCATGATCCCACTCTTTTTGTCCTGTTGCCTCAGGAGCTGAATGTTTCTGCTGAGACAGAGACAAGAACAGTCATGCCAGGCCTCCCCTCCCCACGCCGCTCGCAAAGTCACATTCCGCGAGACACTTTTCCCACCGAAACCCAAACACACAGCTCTATTCTTTCCTGGCTCAGGCCCAGAAAAGTGGGTGTTCACATGAGAGGGGTCGTGTATGCTGCCCGAGGCGACGGTGACCCTCCTGGACCAGGGGTACAGCCCACTACCAGGAAAAACACTCATTCTCCTGTCAAACAATGATGAGTCCGCGTTCGGATTCAAGAACACACACACGCACTCCGTCACGCAGTCCACCGCTCAGTAATACCCACAGATTGTGCTTGTGTGTCAGTACATGTGATCAAGTTTTTCCATTCCTTTGTTGGTTAGGCTTTATTTTTCTGAAGGCTGTGGTTTCAAATTATGCTTTAAGAGAACAGGAAGTGACCTCTTGCGATGGACAGCTCTGTTCCCTAAAGAGCAATTCCACCTTTTCTGTACTAGCGCACTCCAGGAAGGTTAAAACTAAGCCTGAGGCACAGAGTAACACCCGACACCGCTCATCTCTAACAGGCCCTGTTGCATAAGAAACATAGGAGCTCATGGAGAGAGGAAACGTCTTAATCCAACAATAGAGCATATGAAATCCAGACTATTTTATCCTGTCGGGTATCTGTGATTATTATTCATGTTTTCATTTCTGTTCAGTAATCAAGTTATCCTGCTGGATCTGAAGACTTTCTCTGGAACAGAGAACTTAAGGGAAATCCACACAAACACAAAATTCTCACAGAGAGTATAAGGATCGAAAAAGGACCCCTTAAGTAGTTGTGAAGTAGCAATGATACTGTACCTAGTAATTTATAACTGATTTTTATTTTAATGATTTAGTAATTAAATTAACATCTGTTTACAAATCTTTGCTAATTAAGATTTTACGGTGGATTTCTTTTTTGTTTGTGTGCATTAATGCATGGCTCTTTGGGATGCCCACGTCTGTACAGCAAAAGCGATGTTACTTAACAGATGCCAAGGTCAAAATCCACATTCAAAACCAGTCACTGAAGCACATTCTGCAAGAAAACACATCTGATAACATTATGACATTTTAAACAGCACTGTCCCCTTAATAATCGCTTCTAAGTCGTTCTGAATTGCCTCGGAACCGTCATGTTGTATTTCACGGCTATTGCAAGCTACAAAGCTAGCTAGCTTCGTCCTAAATACTTCTCCAACCCCTGATCATGGGCACTACTTAGTGTGTGGAACAAGTGATTAAACACCCTACTCCAGCACAGTAGGAAAGCACTGCACAGCACATAAGAGATTTTCATTTCATGCTATTTTGGATTCAACTCTGGAACGGTTAGGTGCTATTAATTAGAAAGCTTAAAATGTCAGTATTAGTTAGTTACCTGCACATCATTTTATGAAGTGAAAAGCACAGCATGTTCTGTAGAATCGTCTCATTTGCAAAAGAAGCACTGAATTAGCTAATGCTAACATTTCCATCAAATCCAGGAGGAATCACATACAGTATTTGCACACTATCTGAGGTAATCACATGATGATAACAAATCAAACTTCTGCAAATTAATCCCCTCATTCCTTTCTTCATCTGTTTTCACACTCATGTTTCTCTTTTGAATAAGTTATTAAGTCCGCAACAAAATACTGCATATGAAAACAGAAGCTATGAGTTGCTAGGTCCCACTATTATCAGTGTCACTAAGACTAGTCAGGTAATCATCAGGCCATCTTTCTGTTATTTTAATGGCTCTAAAATACACCTCGAACATAATTATCAACAAAAAAGAATGTAGTCTAATGTTGCTCAACGGTACTTCTGCTGTTCACTGCGGTCACACTTGCAAAAGGTCAAAACAAGACTTTAGATTTATCATCATAAGGAATATTAGGGTGTAAAATCCTTAACACAGACTCTACAGCTTACTGTTTAGACGAGGTAAATATACTGATCAACTCATCACAGTTAGCTGAGTAGACAGAGAGTATTTAGCTGCAAACAAAAGACAAACATAAAGGCGGCCATATTTTCTTTCCAGTTTGTAGGTTGATGTAATTCCAAGTTACAGCTTCCCACTTCTGAGTTAATTTGATCATAGCGCTCAGGTCTGTTCTTAAATTTTTTTTAAATGTAAATTTTTCCTTCAGTTATGTGTTCTTTCCTTCATGCAAAAATAAAGTTTTGGGTCACAGATTTGATCACATGAACACAAAAAGTGTATGTTTTTGGAACTTTTGGATCAGACCAGGGTGAATACTTAACAGCAATAGCAATAGTTCCACCTTATCACCAGTTCCAGACAATTTAATCCTTGTGTTTGTCATTTTTCACTTTGACAATAGTGGTGTCTTTCCAAATTTAGCCTTCTCTCCTGCTCAAAATGCATTCTTTTAATGTTTTTCCTTACTCGTTATGCTATCGTTCCTCTGGTATGTTTTCGCTTTTTCTTGGCGTATTTTTAACATGCTGTTCATTTTTTTTTTTTTTTGAGGGGGAAGTAGATGTATAAAGACTCATTTTCGAAATGTCTGTTTATGTGTGGATAGGGTCAAAGATTATTTAAAGCTTTTTAGCTTTAATACCCCATAACTGAAAGGGCAAAGACACCGAACATATCTTGACCATTTTTGGGAGCTTTCAGCAAAATGGTTTCGATTTTATTTTTGAAATGTTAAACTGTTCCTTTTAAGGAGGAAGTATAGTAAGGCTTTGTAAACAATTAATTAAATTGAATAAAGTCCAATAATGAAACAAGTCTAGTCATTTTGATTCAACACTATAATAAGAGATAAACTACACACAAGGACACACCAAGGATATAATGAGGACGACAGTTACAGTAAAATGAACAAATTGGAGAAACTGTGGCAATGAAGCTGAGTGTGTGGGTGTTCTTAGAGGAGTGTGTTTGTGTGTGGGAAAATTAGTTGCAGGAGGAGGCATGGCAGCTTCGCCGGGTGGTGTTACAAGAGGAGAGGAAACATTGTGATGAGAGATGTGAGTGTGATGTTTAAACGTGTGTTTGTGTGCTTAAGGAAGATCAAGGAAGAAAAAAAGGGCCAAAAAAGGTGGTGAATGGAGTGAAAAAGGAAATGTGGTGAAATGTGTGTGTGGGTTTGGGTGTGTGTGTGTGCGTGTGTGTGTGTGTGTGTGTGTGTGCGTGTGTGTGTGTTTGTTTAAGAGAACGAGGAGCAAAAAAGAGGAGGAGAATAAAAGTTGAATAACAGTAAGAGTATTGAGGAGTGCTGATGATGAGATTACGAGCTGTGTGTTTCAGCCAAATCACAGAGGCGTGTTTGTGTTCTGATTGGGAAAGGCCAACCGGAGGCGGCTGTTATTTGGATGCAACCAACAAAGTGCTCAGCGGAGATGAATCTTCTTAGACTGGGTAAACAATCCAAGATGCTCATGATGTGTGACTGTGAGAGAGAAATAACAAAAATATCGCATTTTGGATAGATTTCTGTAAACTCATGTGCATGTCCAGGGTTTATATCTTTGCTTGTCCGAAATTTGAATAATTTATTCATCCCTTTGCCAAGGAGCGATGCTCTCAAGCTGAATAAACAATGATGTGAGCGGCATGGCCTTGGAGCAGTCTGCTGGCATGGCGTGGAGAGAGGTCACAGCCTCTGAAACAGACTGGTGAAGAGAGAGAAATAGACAGAGAGAGAACAAAAATCCTGTCTCACTCATGCTCTCGTAAAGGAGTTGGACTGCTGCCCGTGTCTCTGGAGATGTCACAGAACTTCTGAATGAGTTCGAAGATATATAAACACTGTTCTGAGCTTCCACAGAGCTGCCTGTAAAGATACGCACTCATAAACCGGATCATAGCCACTCAAACAAAAATAAGTAAGCAGACTGAAATAAAGATGAGTCATGAAGAAACGGGCAATTAACACAAGAGGATGCTGAAAAAAAAGAACAATGGATGATGAATAAATGATGCTTTTAAAAAAACAACTACAAGTGTGTATTAGAGATGGAACTGAATAGTAATCAAACTGTTTTCAAATAGAGATATGAATTAGAGGCCACTATTCATTAAAGTCATTCATTCATAAAAGTAATATTTGTGCCGGGGTCTCCAAAAGTTATATTTTTATCTATTTAAATATATATGTTCCGGAGATCGCGAGTTCGATTCCCGGGTGATGCTGTAATCTCTCGCAGAGAGACCTGATTGGCCGAGCTCTTTCAGAGAGGAGGGATGAGATTAACGTGCTCCCACATTAATCTCTACAGCCAATCAGGGACGTCTATGAGCTCATGCAAGTGGAAGGAGCAGATAGCGCTGTCCTCTGAGTGTGTTACGCCGCCCCCAACGGTGCGTGAGCGAGCAGTTCAAAAAGATGCGGTTGGCTGGCGTCACGTGGTTCAGAGGAAACGAACTGAATTTTGAATGAATTAGGGCAGGGTTCTGTGGAGGGCCACACCATGTTTTCACGGAGCTGTCTTTGGGGATCTCACAGGGGTGTTGACGGGCTGGATAACGGTTTGGCTCTTTCAGTTCCAGTGAAGGTAAATTGTATTGCCACAGCATACAAAGGCATCTTTTGTTGGGAGCGGTTTGGAAAAAACACATGTATGGCTGTGATGGTCAGGTCTTCAAATAAGTTTGGCCTTATAGTGTATGTTCTGCAAATTCATGCATTCATTCATCTTCGTACTGCTTACCCTATATACACGGTTGCAGGAAACCTGGAGCCTATCCCAGGAAACTTCAGGCACATGGCTGGACAGAGAGCTAATCCATCACAGGGTACACACACACACACACACACACACACACACATTCACACACTATGGGCACAATTTGGAAACACCAGTTATCCTAGTCTGCATGTCTTTGGACTGTGGGAGGAACCCGGAGTACCTGGAGGAAACCCACTAAGCACAGACAGAACATGCAAGAAATTCTAACCTGGACACTGGAGGTGCGAGGCCACTAAACCACCATGCTGCTTTTCTGCAAGTTATCATATGTAATTATTTCATTTTGTTTGTGCATTGTGTGTGTGGTGTTTTCTGGTTCTCAGACCTCCCACATCTCCGAGTTTCATGTGTGTATAGTACATGGTACTGTATATACATGGTTCTCGCCTATCTGGCTGAAGAGTTGTGGAAATTACAATCAGCCGGTTAATTAATGGCCTGAACAAATATGTGGCAGGACTTTTACTTTGTGAAGGTGGTGTTCACCTCTGCACAAAAATGGCTAAAACTAGGGGGTTCTCAAGTGAATTGTGAACTTCTGTGTCAAATTTCTGTACATGATCTTCAAGAATTGATCAAGCAGAATTAAATTAAGTGAGTGACACCAGAGTACCGCAAATCTTTTTGACTCTTGGCTCAACCAGATCCAGCAGGCTTCAGACTAAACATTGATTGCTGGATATTAATTTCACCGCATAACACAACATAACAAATTATTCTTATTATCTTGATTGTAATTATTGTAAAATATTTGAGAATGCCATTAAACCACAGAATTTCACTTTTGTCTAAATACTTTTGGCCAATTAAGACTTAAAAATCAGATAAAGATCATATTAATATTGTGTGAAATGTAAACACTTTTTCATGATATAGAGACTCATGATGTTTTTTATCAGCCATGTGTGTGTGGTGGGGAATAAGAACAATTAAGAGTTGAATTTCAAAAGCAGGGTTAAATCCTGATCCCTGAGAAGGTCTTTGGGAGAGGAAAATTATTCTGACTGGCATGACAAAGCATTTTTTTTTTCATGTAAACAGTTGTGAGAAAGTGAGAAATGGGAGAAATGAAAAGCAGACAGACAGAGACATAATAGAATAGAAGTTCTTTCGCTCTTTGCTCTGCCCTATTATTCATTCACACACCCTAAGCCTGGGACATTATGGCAGTTTCGGTTTTCCTACACCTTAATCTTCTCTCCTCCCTCATGTTTTCATGGCATGATTGAGCAGGACAGCTCATCTGACGTTTGCGAGCTCCAGGCCTCTCCCCATTCCCTAGTAGAAAGGGATCAGGTTTCTGTCCAGCCAGGCGAGAAAAGCCTCCCAGATTCCGTACACATAATCAGCCATCAGTCTGAACTCAGAGCAGGTTAACTGCAGGATATGAGATTGAATCTTTTAATCAGTTTAACAGTCAGTGGAACAGGTGGAGGACAAGTCAGAGATTACTCTTTTACGCTACGCAATTAATGTTTTGCTGTGCAAACAATTCCAGCAGAACAAAAAGTAAGCCATATGTGTGTTTCATTTGTTCAACAGATGTGTCATAGTAGGACCTGCTCTCAATCTCTTGACTTATTTTCTTTTCTTAAATAATAATAATAATAAAATAATAATAATTGGTGAAAATTTCTCTGCTTTAATATATTAGCTAACAAACGTTGCAACAAATTCCTAAAAACATCATAAATGTCATTATTTTTTAATGATAGTGAGAGCGCTCAATGTGATGCTCAATAAATAATCATATTTGTGCTGCAATACCTTTATTCTATATGATCATGTTTTCTGTGAATTCGGAATGCTCACCTAGGTGTTCAATCTTCTCAGCTCATGAGCATGTGTTTGGGTGCGTGGCTTTACAAAGTAGATCAAAATGACATGCTGTAGGTGTTTGAATGTTCTGTCAGATTATTATTATTATTATTATTATATTGTAAATGTCGTGGGTTTTCTCTGAGATCTCAGATTTCCTTGCTCCTGCCAAAAACATGCAGGTGGTACATCTGCTTCAAATTTGTCCTGTTTGTGAATGAGTGTGTGAATGTGTATGTCCTGAAATGTCTCTTAAATGTTTTAGATTTGCAATAATAATTTATCCTATGACCTTTAATAAAAAAAATTTATTAATCAAAAGCACAGAAGTGGCAACACGGTGGCATAGTGGTTAGCATTGTCACCTAGCACCTCCAGGATCGGGGGGTTCGATTCCCGCCTCAGGCCTGTTTTCATGAAATTTGCATGTTCTCCCCGAGCTTGGTGGGTTTCCTCTGGGTGCTCTGGTTTCTCTAGTTAGATTATTATAACTGGTGTTTCCAAATTGCCCATAATGTGTGTGCCTGCGCCTTGTGATGGATTGGCATCCTGTCTAGGGTGTTCCCCGCCTTGTGCCCAAAGTCTCCTATGATACGTTCCAGGTTACGCAACCACTTGGACCTATTGGTGAAATTGATTTTATACCATATCTGTGACTTATTATGAATACATTTTCTTTACAGAGTTTTTACTATTATGCTTATATCTATAGTACTACCATCAATGTAGCTTTGATCTACTGTATTGTAATGTTTATAATACTACATGATCACATGACTTTATCCTTGTATCTGATTGGTTGTAATTTTTAATATACAATAGGAGGGTGGAGCCCAGACACATCACACCCTGATGAAGGCTAAAATAGCTAATGCTCTCGTTTTGTCCTGATAATAAAGACTTTGAGTATTTTTTCTTCTCCTGTGTGCCTTGTTTTTTTTTTCTCTTTCACTGTGTCACACATTAAACCTATTTTAATTTTTAACATATTTTTATGTGTCTGTGTCCAGACTCCAGACTGGTGTGTCTGATCCTCCGTGTTTTTACTTGTTCTTCCATTGTCATCTTGCGCTACTTTCCATTTGTGTCTCATTCTCTTCTTGTCTCTTCTGCTGTGTCTCTCCTTCTGTTTGTGTCTCCCTAGGCCTTTTCTTACTTCCTGGCTCAGTTTCATTCTTTGTCCATGTTCCTTTCTCTTATTCTCTTGCTCTATGTGTGTGTGTGTGTGTGTGAGAGATGCAGACTGCAGAGAGGCTGAACCAAAGCTGACCAGACGCTCCAGGAATGTGTCCGAGAAGCAGCATGCCAAAGATAACGCCTCAGGCCTGCACTCTCTCACTCTCTTTCCACAACATTTCTCTTTCCTTTAAGACCTTGTAAGAAAATGTTACAGTCTGCTTGTAATTTTTGTGTAATTGTTTTTCTTTGTCAAGAATCAAACTGCATAGGACCAATCCTTGAACTACCAGTATGGCCATTGCGACTGCGGTGTCTAAGAGAAACACTTTGAGATGCCGCTCATTGCACTGTGGTTCTTTTTTGCAGCAGCTGGAGCACTAGGCTTATGCAAGAAAAGGAAAATATGTTGCAAAATGCAACTTTATGACTCTTTTTCACGCACACATACACAAAACGACATGCTTAATATGTCGACATTTGTTCACTGTTACTGCACACTGACTTACACAGACCAGCACAACAGTTGTATATATACACATTAATTTTTTCAACACACAACTGTCGTGATTGTTTGGAGAGAGGAAAACATGAACAAGCTGAATAACCACTACAACTACACAAACAACCCATGTTTAAAGCTAATGAAAGCAATCTAAAGAGCATTGGATTAGATGATACTTCAAAGACTCATTGATAAATTGGTAAAAAAAAAAAAAAAAAAATTATCTCAGAAAATATCTAGAAAATTCACATTTTTTCATAAAAATTGTTATATATTCACATTTATCCCCAGATACTTGTACAGAAAACTGTAAAATGTCCATTTGGATTTCATGGGGAATGGAAGTCATCAACCCGCTGCTGTTTTTGTGAATAGACAATAGCTCTAGAGACATAATGGTCTTGTTTAATGAGATTTGTAACTCCTGTCTTTGCTCAATTAGTAAAAGAGGTCCTCTATTCAGCAGTGCTGGGTTTCCCAAAGCAGTCATACTCCCCGTCGTCCCACATCAGGACAAGGGATACAGGCTACACAGAGCAATACCAGCACCCCTCTACCCCACCATCCTCCCTCCTCTCTCCAAAAACCCCTTCCACACTGCCGTCCTTCTTCCTTTTGATTATGATTGACGGACCCTTTGTCCCATTGTACGAAGCTGTCGCCTCTGATGAAGACACATAGACAGGCTGCAGATCCACTTGTTGCGCTGTAGATTCCTTTACTATGCACAGGGTAATTTTTAACATACCATGCTCTTAAAGTAAAACTTAGACCATTGAGATTTCTGTTGTGCACTAATTGTGTGTTTGATTCCTTTCCGTGTCTGTCCGCGATGACCGAGAAAGCAGAGGCAGCTGGTGCTCCGGGTTTGTCTGCAGACCTCGTCATTAACGCAGGGATGAGAACCAGGTCACATTCTCTCACTCTGCACAAAGACAGGGGTGAGAGAGGGACGCGAGGGGGCTGGGCCAAGGGCCTGGATGGGGACTAGGCCGTGACCTCTTTATATCCATCAACATATCAGTGGCCGGGTGCGCGCTGTCCGAACGCATGCTCCTACACTAACAATTCATGCTCTCTGACTTTTTTCGGTTACTCTCAAAAATTTTTTTAATTATCTGTTGCTCTCAAAGACTTGTGCATAAACACATCATTTTACATCACTAAATAATAATCTAAGTAGAATATTGCATTGTTTAACATGTAGCCCAAGAAACTACCAAAACGGTCCTAAGAACAGATATTTGATTTGAATGTTATTAACAATACCACTTTCTATGAATATCCATAATAATTATAATAAATAAACACATCCTTCTGTCACACAAAATAGCCACTAAGCTAGTGATCTGCTAGAAACAGCTTTATGTCTCTATGTCTCATTTTCCATTGTTGTGTTTTAGTAGCCGGATCAGCCTAAATTTCATATATACGGCTAGTTCACTGCTAGCAGCTAGCAAAACACAGCTAGCAAACAGTTTTGTTGGAGAATATTAGTATCTGACACAAATCTACCATAACAATGTGCCATACTAGCCACAATTTTGCTTGCTAACGTTTAGCTAATTTGGCAAGCTCTATTGTCACATTGGATTTCAGACTCTAGAGGTGTATTTTCATTAGCCTACATGCAGTGATTTTGCTAAGTGGTTTATTAGCATTTAGTAAACTATTGTCACTGTGGAAAGTTTCATTTATTTTAGCTAAGTGAGCTAGCTTAAGAGCTAGCACCAGTTTGTTTTGTTGAATTTTAGTACAGAAGCATCTGCAGCTTTATTTATACACAGATTTATTTGACAGGAGACATCAAAATGTGGTGATATAATAATCAAAATTATTATTATATTTTTACTATTGGTTCTTTATATATATATATATACACTACCGTTCAAAAGTTTGGGGTCACTTGCAAATTTCTTTGTTTTTGTTTAGTGATTTAT
>JAQMYJ010000023.1:30992026-31007025 GCA_030014305.1 Clarias laeviceps | reverse complement strand
TTTTAACTAGAAAATGTTTACAAACAATGTAAGGACACTGAATTGTACTTTTATGTTAGAATTAATTTTGATTAAATATACACTTGGGTCCATACATTTTGGAACAGCAATAAAAATAAAATTGGCATTTGTACTCTGTACATCACCACATAATTCGAATTTGAAATGGAACACTCAAGGTGCGAGCAAAATCAAGACTTTCAGCTTTAATTCAAGAGATTTGACAAAATGTGGCAATAACCATTCAGGAATTATAACCATGTTCATACATTTTGGGGAGCTAATAAATAGTAAAACAAATGGCTGACAAGCAGTTGCATGACCAGGTCTGGCCTGTTCTCTCATTACTCCATGACTAATCAAGCAGATAAATGGCCTGGAGGCGGTTCTAAAGTGAAAGACTACAGAATCCTGTCCATGGTGAAGAACCCTTTCATAACATCTAGCCAAGTCAGGAACAATCTTGAGGAGGTAGGCATGACATTGTCAAAGTCTCCAGTCAAGAGACGGTGAAGTAAATACAGACACTTTAGAACAAAGTTTAGACCACTGGTAACACTCAAGATCAGAAAGGCCAGACTAGGCTCTGACGGAATATGTTGCCAGATTATTATTTTTTGATTCATTTTTTATTTTGATTCATACACATTCAAATTCCATACAAACTTAAATAATTCTTTGGATTGTGTAAAGCTGCTTTGGGACAATGTCAATTGTTAAAAGCGCTATACAAAATAAATTGAATTGAATTGAATTGAATTATTTGGACTAATGAAACCAAAATTAACTTATACCAAAATGATGGGAAGTGAAAAGTATGGAGAAAGAAACGAACAGCTCATGATCCAAAGTATACCACATCATTATGGCATAAGTGTGTATGGCTGCCAATTGAACTGGGACACTGGTGACACTCTACTCAGATTCAGCCAAATGCTGCAAAACTGATATTGCAAATGGATAATGATCCAAAACATGCAGTGAAAGCTACCTATGAGTTTCTCAAGGCAAATAAATGGAGTATTCTTCACTGGTCAAGGCAGTCACCTGCTCTCTACCCAATAGAGTATGCTTTTCACTTACTGCAGACAAGACTGAAGGGAGAAAGACTCACAAACAAGCAGCAGCTTAGGAGAGCTGCAGTAAAGGCCTGGCAAAGCATTTCGGCAGAGGAAACTCAGCACTTGGTCATGTCCCTGGGTTCCAGACTTCAGGCAGTTATTGACTGCAAAGGATTTTTCATCCCAGTATTAAACGTAATCCTTATGTGTGTGTAATTACTGTATGTTAGTTTGTTTCATTATATTTGAGTTTCCCAAAATGTGGTATGAGTGTGTATGAAAATGGCTATAATTTCACACTTTTTTTGTTAATGTCACACTTTGGTCAAACCTCTGGAATTAAACTTGAAAATCTTGAGTGTTTCATTTCAAATTAAATGTGGTGGAGTACAGCAGCCAAACGCAAAAAAAACTAATCTTTGGTCCAAAATTTGTGGACCTTACCATATGTACTTAAAATGCTAACATAACAGGCACATTGTGTTTTAGCTATGGATTTTTTCATGTGTTTTAAGTGCTTCAGTTTAAATGTTATTTTAACAGTTAAAATTTTTTTTTTTTAAATCGTTATTCAAGATTTCAGCATTAACGTATTATGCCATCTGTATTATATATATATATATAACATAACAGTATTATTCCATCTGTATCATATATATATATATATATATATATATATATATATATATACTGTATATATTATATAACTGTATATTCAAACATCACCCACATTACCCTGCATGCCCATCACACTGCTCATGACGATGATATGCCCCTCTCTTCGTCTCTTCATGTCAGGCATGACTTCTTTAATCATGCGCACCGTGCCGAAAAAGTTTGTCTCAAACACCATCTTCATCTGCTCCAGGCTGATGCTCTCGACAGGGCCAAGCAACCCCACTCCTGCGTTGTTTACTGGAGGGCAGGGAGAGATGGAGAGGTTGGATAGCACAGTGACTGATTAACAATGCTGGGTCAAGGTCAGAGTTTGCATGCCTGTGTGCTAAAGTTAATGTGTAAAGGAGTCACAGGCTTCCATTAGTCTTTGCAGACGCAAAAGCCTGTGACATGCAGTCAATAGCTGACGTCACTCATTGTAAGACGAGGCTTACTTAGGATGTCGATGTGTCGGTCTTTAACCCTGCTGATGCACTGCCTAACTGAGTCATCGCTGCACACATCCAGCGCTTGCAGAGTCAAGGTGTTTCCAAAAGCATCCCCTGCTGCCTGGACCAGCTTGTCCTTCTTCTTCAGGTCCCGCATGGTGGCAATCACTGTGAGCCAGAGAGAGAGTGACAGAGATGCGTAGAAGTGAATGACCAAATGAAATTTTGGCATGAACAAAAGTAATGACATTTATTCCAGAGAGGTTAAAAGCCCAAAGAAGTCCAAAATATTATGTCAATACTTTCACAACGAAAGTTCCTTGAATTGCTACTCAGGGTACATAAACGTCTAACCGTAATCTTGCCAATAAATAATACTTTTATACTTTATAAATTAAATTGCTGCATGAAAGGTTGTTTTAATTCCCAGTCTCGTTATTTATGAGTTCATATAAAATAGCACTTGATCCAGCTTATTTTATAATTATTTGACATAATTAGCAATTTAGAGATGCTTAATACAGTACGTTTCCAATTAATCAATAGGGTTGATCCAAAATACGAGGTTTGTTGAAGTCAAACCGTGATTTTTAGTTGTGCAGAATAACAAAACACAGTTATGAGAGTTAAAAACAATTATTTCTCTATATAATCCCCTGCTACACTAATGAACTTGTACCAGCGTTTCACTAGTGCTTGGATACAATCAAGGTAGAAAGATTTCTCAGTACCCCAGAGCCATGATTGGACTGCCGGAACAAAATGGCCGAAATATGTAGAAATGGCTTGGGGTGATGTCAGGGCTGTACAGGTGATGTGGCAATAACTCCTAGCCGAGTTCCTGTAACGTGCAAGTGGTGTTGGTGAATGATCGTGTGTACAGTTCCCACAGACAGATGCGTCTCTTTTTGAAGTAGTGACAAGTTATACATCAATCCTCAATGATAAGGCGTTTCACTCGCTGAATGTTCACGGGAAGAACTGCAGTGGGCTTCGAGCCACCCCTGCCAGGATCATCATCATCATCATCATCACAGATGTACGGCCTTCTTTAAAATGTTTGCACCGTTCAAATGTTATACTCATCACTGTCTCATCACTGTACTATGGTTTAAATCGTCTGTACATACTGTAACCAGACATTTAATCATAAGTTCCGGTTTGACTTGAATGCCTTTCATATTTTACATAAATAATTTGATATTCGTCATAAACAATGGTTCTGATTAAGATGTTTACTGTGTGCGTGTACCTCATCTGAATACAGC
Organism: Clarias laeviceps; assembly: GCA_030014305.1. Classification (NCBI taxonomy): domain Eukaryota; kingdom Metazoa; phylum Chordata; class Actinopteri; order Siluriformes; family Clariidae; genus Clarias; species Clarias laeviceps. The sequence goes on along the minus strand of JAQMYJ010000023.1, from coordinate 31,003,590 downwards.
CATTAAACCAGTGTGTTTATGCAGCGAACTGTTCTCATCGGACCTTTATACTGTCTCTGTTTATTTCTCTCGTCTCTCTCGAACACGCACGCACACACATTTTGTTTAGTGCGCACCAGTGCTAATTAGATTAGGGCTGGAAGATAAACAGTTGAACTGAGTGGATAAGCCCTGAGCTGATCCGCTTCTGAACTTTGGACCGTTAAACATTAACCTGAATCACACTACCTCATATTCATGAACATATTTATCTGCAGTCCAACTGGTTAGTCTGTAATTAGCTGATATATCACAAGCGGGATGATTAATAATAAACAGTATACAATTAAGGGCTTTTAAGTACAGTGCAGTACAGTCTTGTACAGGTTTTGTAGTCATAAGCCAATTTAATAAAAAATCAAAAATAAAATCAATATATAAAAGTGACATGGTGATGCAGTAGATAGTACTATTGCATGTTTGTGTGTGTGTGTGTGTGTGTGTGTGTGTGTATGTGCTGCTGTTCAAGATGTTTCCATGTCTGTTTTCAACACTCCAAAGACATTTATTTTTTCAATTTTATCAGATTTTTGTAGTGTAGTTTTTAATAAGCGGCACAGTGGATTAGTGGTTAGCACTGTCGCCTTGCACCTCCTGTGTCGAGGGTTCGATTCCCCCCTCGGGGTCTGTGTGCATGGATTTTGCATGTCCTCCCCGTGCTTGGTGGGTTTCCTCCCACAATCCAAAGAGTTTTTGTAAGTCGCTCTGGATAAGAGCGTCTGCCAAATGCGTAAATGTAAATGCAAAGACATGCGGATTAGTCTAATTGGCATTCCCTAATTGTCCATAGTGTGCGAATGTGTGTATTTGTGTGTTCCCTGCGATAGATTGGCACACTTTCCAGAATTTGATCCAGAATGAGAAAGGTAAACACAACAGTGTCAAGGGAAAACTCCCTGAGAAGACATGAGGAGGAAACCTTGACAAGAACACAACTCAAAAGGGAACCCATCCTCACCTGGGTGACCTATAAGATTATAAATTATTTCTCTTCTATAACTCTACGCTATACTGTAGTCACGCAGTGCAAGATCAAAGGAAAGCTTGAAAAAAAAGCATCTGTTCACTGATTGAGACTTAAGTGTAGATTCAAATATTTAGTGACTGTAAATTGCTCCCAGGTAGGAATGAGCATATTTGCTTCTTGGAGACAGACTGGCATATCGTCCAAGGTAAATGATCTCACATTATGCCCAAAGTCCACAGGAATTGGCTCCAGATATATAGTTCTGTGTCTGATCAGGATAAAGCAGTTACTAATGAGGAATGAATTAATGCATTTTAAGCATATATTCTCAACATTATAACATAAAAACACAACTAAGGGTAGCAGAAATTTCTTTTTATTTAATATTTTTATTATTATTATTTTTTTTTTTTATTATATTTTTAATATTCTTTTTATTTTACATCTCTTTGTGCTGTTCATCATAGCATGACCACCAGGAGAAAAATTAGGAATCTAACACACACTGCTCTACTGCTTTATGTGAGGATTCATTTGTAAACGTGGTAAACATGGACCATGTCTGACCATGTCTAACAAAAAATTAAGTATGTGCATTAATAGACCAAGTTGATATACATGGATGTAGCAGGATTCTACCAGAAAAAAAATTAGGGATCAAATTTCCGAGAAAGAAAGAATGATTTTAATCAGTAAAAAATCTATCGTGAAATATCACAGAATTGCTTGTAGTGCTAAAACGTAGAACACAGCAAAGTAGGTCATGTGTTACTAACAGTATAACAGTAACAACTAGAGAGGCACATTTCCTGAATAAACTGTGAGTGGTGCTTGCCGTGGCATCATAGACATAGCTATGTAAAGTCACTTTTTTCTGTATTATGATGTCATAGCTATGATGTCATAGCTGATGTTGGTCTCAATGTTAAGTCTATGGGACTTTTTGGGGCGGTTAATTGCCCCCTGCGGGGAGCCGCACGAAACGGTGTAACATATGTGGAAGTTGTCTCAAAGCTGTGGGGCGTGGAACAGTCCAAAATTTTTGGAGAAAGAATAATAAGTATGCCTATGCATACTGCATAGGCACATTTAATAATAAGCCTGCAAGATAACAATAGTAGTGCTTCGATTCGCAAGCACCACTAACAAGTAAGTGATTCAAGAAAATGTGTGGAAAGTGCTGTCACAGCTGTGTATAAATACGTGCCATCAAACGGCACTGTTTTAGAAGATGATTTGTTAATTTGGAACTGGAAATGGTTACATATGGGGGCTTGATCATATTTTTGCTTGGATTTTATAAAAAATAAAGGAGATGGAAGAAAATACTTCCACTCATCTTCTATACCGCTTTAAGCCTATCCCAGGAGGCTTAGGGCACGAGGCAGGGTACACCCTGTACAGGGTGCCAATCCATCGCAGGGCACACACATACACACACAAACAAACTCATTCACACACTACGGGCAATTTAGTAAAACGCCACTTAGCCTAGCCTACATGTCTTTAGACTGTGGGAGGAAACCCACCAAGCAAGGGGAGAATATGCAAACTCCATGGACACAGAGACGGGAATCGAGCCTGGCCGGGAATCGAACCCGGACCCTGGAGGTGCAAGGCAACAGTGCTAACCACTGTTGTCATTGTCGCAAAGCAGCTTTACACAATCAAAAAACAATTATGTTTGTGTGAAATGTAAAAAATGTATGTTATCAACAAAATTATCAGTATTGGGAGGTTCTTGGTGATTCCCGTCCCCATTATATATTTAAACATTATAATTTATTTAAATCTATTTACAATTTTGTGTGAAAACATTGACTGTAAAAAAATTACATTTAAGTATTTGGTCCTGTTTTTGTAAATAAGTGTTTCTTACTTTCTTCAAGCTTATTATTTTTTTAAGGAAGCAAACATCACTGGGTATTAATATTTTAATTTTCGGTATGGTTATCATGATAGGAAAAGTGGTACTGTGCCATCTTTAATTGCATCATAGAAGCTGCAAATACTACTGGCAGATTATTTTCATCTTTCTATGGGAACCAGCAGTAATCTTTTCAGCAATTTGAGCTACAGTAGCTCTTCTATTTGTTCAGACTACACAGGCCAGTCTTACATGTCCCCCCACGTGCATCAGTGAGCTTTGGCCGCCCATGTCACCGGTTTACTGGTTTTCCTTCCTTGGATCACTTTTGGCAGGTCCTGACTACTGCAGACTGGGAGCATCGCACAATAGCTGCAGTATATGAGCTGATCCGATCCAATTGTCTAGCCACCATAATTTGTCCTTGTCAAAGTTGCTCAAATTCCTACACTTCCCCACTTTTTCTGCTTCCAACACATCACCTTCAGGGACAAAATTATCACTTTCTGCTTAATATATCCCACCAACTTGTAACAAGATATTGTAACTATAGCTCCTATGACAAGGGGAAAATGTGTTTGCTTGGGTCAGAGCAACTGCTTTTCTTTTCCCCAAGTGCATGGCGAGTTAATAATGCCCGACTGATGCCAACAATCCCAGGACACGCTATGACCAGAGATTACTGACAGAACAATAACATTAATGCTCATTATATCGCTCACTATGAACATTCATGAATATGTTAAAATTAACTGTGTAGGTGTTGAATTAACCTGCTAATAGTTTATTCAACACTGCAAGTCTTAATCTAACTATGCAGGTGTTAATTCAACCCTTTGTTAGTTTATTTAACCCTGTAGGTGATAATCTTACTATGCCGGTGTAAATTGTGTTTAAAATTACTATGTACTTTCTAATTTAATCAACCAGATGACATAATAAAGCATATTAAGTTAAAATTGTTAACAGTTTAACAACGTCCGAGAATTCAAGCTCACAGCCTTTGGGTGATTAGTGCACAACCTTATGTGCTGACCTATCGTACCTCTCTTTTGTTTACTGCAGAAGTTTAGGGATTTAGTGACTGTGTTGCCATTAAGCAGCTTTCTTTTTCCTCAAGCTGCTTTCTCCATTCTGGTTTACTTTCTGTATGTTACTCCAAGCATCTTTTCTAATCCTATGATACATAAAAACAGAACACTGCAGAGTGCAGAGTGGACCAGTGCGAGTACTGTCATACTGTCAGTAACACTTTCATCATGAAAGCATCTGAATGGACATGAGAGCGTGTTACAGACCAGGCAAAGCTTTAACATGCTGCAGTGAACAACCACGCCACTATTCAAGCTGTTATTGTGAAACAAGACTTAAGGCGGATTAGATGTTGCTGAATGGACTCAAGCAAGGATTTTTTTGTGTGTTGTTTTGTTCTGTTTAATTCCCTTCACAGCCTGCACAGATCATCTTCTGTATTTCAATGTGAAATGGGTGGAAGTGCATCTAGGAATTATTTTGTCTACATTCTAGGCTGCGATTACAGTGGTGGTTGGTTACCCTGCTCTCACCATATTTAAGTCTTCTTGGTTTTGTTAACTTTTCCAGTGTTTGTTTTAGTAGAAATTAACAGAATGACTTGCATTTTAACCACATATAAACTCATTTAGACCTGGAAAGGTTTATTCCAATCTGTAAGTGTTAAGGGGTGCGGGTTAGAGCTTGCACCACGGGATGTAATAATATTTATAAGAGCTTTTGAGGGGATCACCGAAATAGGAGTTTGTGAGAGTGCTTATGACACACGCACGGGAAGACTTTCCCATTTGGAGATAATTAGGAAACTAAAAAGAAACTAAAGAAAACTGAAAATACTAAATAAACAGAGCTCTGTCATCTCCTGAACACTGAACACTGGGTCTAAAAGGATTGTTGTAAAGCCATAACAAATATGGATTGTTGTAAAGCAATTTCAATGCATAAAATAACAAATGATTATTATCTTGATTGTCATTGTTTAAAAAATTGAGAATGTTATTAAACCATTTAATTTCACTGTCTCAATTCTTTTTGGCCAACACTGTAGGTGTTGAAATTACTTGTCTGGTTGTTAATGAATTTCTTTAAGAGTTAATGTGCTTATGTAGGTGTTAATGTAATTACTGAATAATTGATACAGTAATTTAATTATGTATGTGTTATATATTAATATATGTATATTAATATGTAGGAGTTAGTTTAACAGAATGAATGAAATTATTCAACCCTGCCGGCTGTAAGTTTTGCTACATGGTGTTAATTTCATGCTTTTAGAATTACATCAACCATTTACATTTGGTAATTTAACAACATGGGTGTTGATTTAAATAGTTGATTAAACTGTGTGTGTGTTAACCTAAGTGTGTCCATCCATCTAGGAACCTCTGTAGTCAAACTATGGAATGTGGAAGCCAATGATGACCGACTGTATTTATTCCCATATTTACCGCCATGGTGGGACATCCGGTCAACGTTCACAAACTACGGGCAATTTTGGAATGCCAGTTAGCCTTTGGATTGTGAGGGGAAACCGGAGTACCCGGAGGAAGCCCATCAAACACGGGGAGAACATGCAAACTCCATGCACACAGAGACGAGGGGGAAATCGAACCCGGATCCCTTTAGCTGCAAGGTGACAGTGCTAACCACTAAACCACTGTACTACCAAGTGTTCGTTTAAAGTGTTAAGACTTTGTTGAACCCAACAGGTGTTAAAGTAACGCTGTGGATCTGAATGAATTAAACCCAGCAGACCCAGTGTGCATCTGTGCTATTATTTTAACCCTTTAAGTACGGATTAAGGCACTGTAGAGAGTGCTCTGCATGAGGTAGTGTGTTCCAGATGAAGACTTCAGAGTGCACACTGTCTCTCTTGTCCAGGTCTCCAACTCTGTCCTGTTCCCCAGAACACACTCGGGCGCATTAGACACGCCACTGAAGTCCACCACTGGCGGCCATAAAGGGCGCTTTGTGCAGGAGAAGTGGCTTTTTGAAGAGCTGGCAATGTCTTTATGAACTCTGCCGCATCGCCGTCCCCTAGAAACCGACCTTTCACATGCTAATCAGCGCAAAAACACCGGGATCCGCGACTTTACTCGGTACAAAGATCGTGCGCGCGCGAGAACGAGTGAATGTGCGCGAGGACATGCCCTTTGGCGCGGAACACTGGAGCTGAGCTCGTGCACGAGTTAAACCGGCGTGTAAGCCACAAAGTAGTTACATTTTAGTTTGAAAAAGCAACATTAAAAATAAAAAAGTTTGTTTTATTTTATTAAAGAAAAACAAAATCTGTAATGAAGTACATTCCGTGGTTTAAACAGCCGCGTTGTGCTACAGAAGAGAGTAAGAGTTTACCCTGGTAGCGCTTCTGCTCGTCTCTGGCCAATAGGACGGCGATCCGCAGCCCGATCCCGGAAGAACAGCCGGTAATGAGGACCACTCTCTGTCTCGCGCTCGCCATGATCACCAGCTCGCGCGCTGCAGCTGACTCTCCGCTCCGGTCTCGCTCGCTCTTTCACACACACACACACACACTCATGTACACACTCACACTCTGTCACTCTCCCTCTCTCTCTCTATCTCTCTTTCTCTCTCTCACACACACACACACGCACGCACCGAGCTTAGTCAACGTGAGCTCTAAAGCGGATCACAGCGCGTGGGGCCCGCAGGACGGGAGTGCGCGACATGGTCACATGGCCGAGAGAAAATACGCGACCCTATGATTAATGCGCTCCCTAACGAGTACACGGAGGTCACTGTAGATGTACAATCACTTGAACGTGTACTGCATTGACTGTGCACACCAGTAGTGACTCTGAGGAGGAGGTGTGTGTGCAGTGGTGTTGCACTCACTGCGCTTCTTACAACAATGCAATCTTGGAGAGTTCAGGTTTAGACAAAGTGTACCTTTTGGGTGGTGGTAGTACAGTGTGTTAAGGGTCTGAGTAACCGATCGGAATTTTGGCGGTTCGAGTCCCAGCTCTGCCAGGTTGCCACTGTTGGGCCCTCGAGCAAGGCTCTCAACCCTGTCTGCTCCAGGGGTGCCGTATAGTGGCTGTATAATGTGCTCCAACCCCAGCTTACTACCAAGAAGCTGGAATATGCAAAGAATAAAGAATTTCACTGTGCATTCATGTACTGTATATGTCACAAATACTTAAAAAAACACAAAAACTTAATAGACTTAAACTTTTTATTTGCAATATGTGTTTTACTATCTGACTGATTCGATGCTCAAGTTACTTTCAGTCTCAGGTTTCTTCCATGCCCTCCTCAAGCTCTGTGCAGGTTTCATCAGGTTTCTAGTGTTTCCTTCTACATCCTCAAAACACTCCAGGTGAACTGGTTATGTTAAGTTGTTCTTAGGTGTAAATGTGTGTGTGTGGTGTGTTTTCCACTTATTTTCCTCTTACTCTTAGGGTGTTTTCACATTAGGTGCGATTGATTTGTACCAGATTATTGCCACTTGTGTATTTACACTATCCAACACAGCTAGTGGCAGCATGCACCTACTTGGTTTGTAAGCCGCCATTAAACACAAAAGGAAGAGAACGAGAATGCTTACTTTCATACTATGTGTAATATTATTGAATGAATGGACGGTTCTGTCTATGTCTATGTCTACATCGGGTGACAGATACGTTTCTGTGGCAGTTATTTACATTGTTGGGTTGCTAGCTTGATACCTGATTGTATCTGAGCACTTGGAGGGAAGGACATTCAAGGGTCCAACAGTTGTGCCCCGGCAGTGTGTCGTGACTCGAACCGGGGACTTCCTGATCCACAGTCCAACAACTTAACTAACGAGCCATCCTGCACCCCAATATTATTGATATTTTTAAAAAAAATGTTAAGAGCAACGCTCTCTCGTGCCTTCCTACTGTATCAGCTATGGCTGCGTAGGATTAGAAAGGCGCATGCTACGCACATACGTAGATTCCAGAGGACACAATTGGCCCTAATGACATCATGTCTAAACAGCGATCTACTTCTGTGTTCAGGTACGATTGGCTTCCTTATCTGATGTGATCCGTGCCCAAGAATGACATTCTCGAGACCACCTTTTTCAGCAGTCTCTGGAACGGTTCCTGAGTGCAGAACAATAGTGTTCACACTGATGAAAATGAACCAGGCTTTGGGGTCAAGTGTTCTCGGAACCTTTCCTGGGGCCCTAGTGTTAAAATGCCTTTAGTGTTTCTTGGACAGGCTCCCCATCTACAACAGCCATAAAGCGTAAATACCCAAAGGTCCAGGTGCATAAAATTCCTTTCTTGCAAAGTGCTGAATGAGTGCCTAGCATGAGTGAATGGTGACAACACTTTCCTGTTCCCACAGTTTCATGCTTTTCTGAACTGTTAGTGTTTTGTTTCCACTTGGTCACAGGGGTGTCGTTAAGGGTGTAAGTAAGGATGATTCCAAAGACCCCTAAGTGACTGGGGTCTTGAAATGGCATCCAGTATCTCTAGTGTCTACACTCATCATAGTTGGTTGGTTCGAATTTTCCAAAAATATAAACTTAATTGAACCGACTGTGATTTTAACCATGATAAAACACTTACTGAAGAGTTTAATCAATGGGAGCTGAGAGGGTAAGGTTTGGTTAGTCACAGTTGGATCCCTGAGCATGATCCTTAACCCTTGAGCATGCCCTTGAGCATGATCTTTAACCCTTGAGCATGAACCTTAACCCTTGAGTGCTCACATGAATCCTGTCTCAATTGTAAAGTGCCTAAAAAGCATCAGCCAAATGGGGTAAACGTTAATCAAAACGAAGAAATGAATGTGGTAAAAGTTCTCATATTCATAGACGTGTTCTTTTTCATTCATTCTTTTTCAGCTCTTTTTCATTCTTTCATCTCTCCATTTCTCTTTAAAACCATCTGTTTCTGTAACTGTTGTCAAGGTTTTTTTTTTTTTACAAACACGTTGTCACGTCACTAAAAACAGAAGAAGAAAAAGAAATCCTATATGAAATTTAACTGTTATATAAAAAGTCTTGTACCTTGCCCAATGTAATTAAAAAACAATAAATTATAAATTATTATATAAATTATAATAATAAATTAACATAAATGCATGTGATAAATGACAAGACAAGATCTGGTTGGCTTGACAAGACAAGATATACTACACAAGCTGAGCTGTTTTAGGTTTAGAACCAATGTTTATTGATACTGCTGTAAAACGTTTTCAGGTACATGGTTCTAGATTCTGTTGAATTTAGTCTGGCAGCACAAAATTATAAATAAAATTCCTCATATTATTAACTTATAATATAACAGCTATAACTATGTGTGTCGCTTCACTTTTTCCTTCTTTTTTCCACAGCCTTTCTTTTTTTCTCTTTCTCAAAATTAACAAGACAAAAACAAGCACATTTCTCACATTACAAATGTTGACCTGACATGGGAGACGCCTTCCATAAATGTTAAATAAACATCTCCTTTCAGAAAACTTCACCATTTTTAACGTTACGGTTTTCTATTTTAAATGATGATGTGTGTTTTTTTCTGGACTAGATCCAAGAAGTAATTTATCAATAATCCAGATGTTCTCAGATGAGCTTTGTAATGCATAGAATCTTTAAAAAGCAGTGATTGTGTGGAATAAAGCCCTTACACAGACACAAGGTGAATTGATCCGTGAGGGTTAAAGGCAGAGAGAGTGAGGTGAAAACGCACAGTCACACGCAATCCTGTGTGAAATTGAGATTAATTAAGTAGACTCGAGCCTGAGCAGAGACTGACAGAAGCCATTGTCCTTCTGAAGCAGCTCATTTACGCCACAAAACTTTTCAGCATTCTTCTCTTTCATTCGTAACACAGAAGGCCACTGTCGAATCACACACCCACCCCTGAGCCAAGCACAGCAGAGACCTACTGAGAGCCTACAGCGCCCCCTGCTGCCCCAACCCTGAAGGACAACCTGCACATCTCATGCATGAATTAATAATTTTTTTTTTTTTTGCACCTCAGTAATAAGGCCTATTTTGGAAAACTAACAGATTGAAGCTAAATTAACTTTAAAGAAGAAAGAATGTAAAATGTTGATAGAATAAATAACAAAAGAGTTTTATTATAACAGCATAGAGGCTGTTAAGGTGTGGATGAGATTTTTTTCTCAGCATTGAAAGAGGCACGAGATGTTCAGGTGCATGTGATGAGGTCACCTAGGCCTAAGAGGTCACCACACACTCAAGCCAGGACTTGCAGTGTGTGTGTTAGTGTGTGTTGTAACGTAAGAAGCAGGAAAAAAGGGAAGACAATCAAACACATTCATACACACACAATGGCAGCCACTGAACCCCTCACTTCTCTTCCGTGTGCACATGTACAGAGGATTGCATTCTGTGATATAAGGAAGGATTTAGTATATTTCTTCAGGATTGAACAGGATTAATGGTATAGAGAATGAGTGAGCGAGTGATTAGTAGGTGATTGCAGGGTTAAACAGAAGATAATAGAAGAGAACAGAATATAGCATAGTGTGTTAGACAGCATAGCATGCAATAGAATAGAATATTATAGAAATTAATATAATAGATCTGACAACAAATTGTTTCATTTGTTGGTCTCGACCTCATCAAGAGGTTGCCAATGCAGGCCATCTGATCCACATGTACAATGCAGAGTTTTTATCCAGGATGTCCTTCTTGATGCAACCATCCTACGCTATCAGGACTTTGGGACCAGCACTAAGGATGCCCGGGAACCAGTGCATAGATTGAGCATTGGCATTGAAACCAGGCCTTCCACCTGGCAGTCTAAAACTGAGCATAATACTACCACATTAGAGCTGAAAATAGTACAGAAATAATTTTAAATGAATATAACTGAATAGACTTGAAAGGAATCAAACAGCATGTTGTATATCAGTGTAGAAGTTGAATAGAAGAGAATAAGAAAAAAAAGGAATAGACAAGAATATTAGAACAGAATAATATAAATAGGCATGTAATAGAATGAACTGAACAGAATAGTATAGAATGCACATAAACACAGTAGGTCTAACAGAATAGAAAGGGATTTGAAATAAATACAAGCTCTGTATAAGAGAATTGCAAAGAGTAGAGCAGGAAAAACTTTTTATTATTTACTTATTTATTAGCCATAAAGAATGTGTGTGGGGGAGCAGTGGTGGCTCAGGGGTTTTAGCCCCGGCAATGCGAGGTTGCCAAAGTTGGGTCTCTAGGCCCTTTACCCTATACCAATATAAAGTATAATACAGGGGCATCCTCAGTGCCAGTCCCAAGAGAAATGAGTGGGTTGTCAGCGTAAAACCTGTGCTAATAACCTGCAGAGCGAATGATAATGTGGTTACTCAGAGAAATTAAAAAGGTGGTGATATCCTCCTAACATAAGCAGCACATTCATTTATCACAAACATCAGATTTGAACATCATGCAGACCATCTGACCATCTTCCTTAATGCCTTTCGCTTGCCTGAGGAAAAGTGAACAGGTTGTGTGTGTGTGTGTGTGTGTGTGTGTGTTTGGTGGATAAGAAAGGTAGAGAGAGAGAGGTTAGACAGATGAGATGGAGAGTAGGGAGAAACAATCCATTTGTTTATGTCAAACTAATTGAGACGAACAAGAAATTATGTTATATATATATATATATATATATATATATATATATATATATATACAATACCGAT
>JAQMYJ010000023.1:30969903-30991926 GCA_030014305.1 Clarias laeviceps | reverse complement strand
AATGTAGAAAGAAATAAAAATCAGGAACCATCATGGAGTTAGAAAGTGACCCCAAACTTTTGAACGGTAGTGTATAAATACATCTGTCTAAATAGTTTCAGTACACTGCAAACATCTTAGGCGGCATATTATCCGTTGTACAAATGTTGTTATACAGTATACATTTATCAATTCTGCATTATTATGTACAAAATCATTCACTCTTCCTATACATAACTTACAATAATGATAAATAAATAACATTACAGTAGAAAACAACATATTACATGACAGACCAGTTTTTAGATGGAAACAACAAATGTAATATTGGCTTCCAGAAAGTCTGATGCCAGGATTTACTTTGAGTCAATCGACATACAGACACAATGCTTGTTAAACCTATAACACTGACTATATAGTTCACTGCTATGAGGATTAGAATTTAAATCTCTCATTAAAGGACAGTTAATGTCTACCAAAAAGAACAACATGGAGGTGTAAATTTTTTCCCTCCACTTTGTAGCTCGAATACACAAAGTCTGAATATTTTGTAATTCCAACTTCCGACTTCCCACCTTATAAGAAAATCGAATGCAATGTTATATTATATTTGTTGCATTGCTACTGTACATCAATGTGCTTTTATTTCCACCTGGTTTACTCAGCGTACTTAAGTGAACTCTTCTTCTCTCTCAGCAGGGCGTGAGACTGTTCACTGTTCACTGTCCCTGGCTCACAAAAGCAGACTGGACACTAACCCCATTCTCTCTACGGCCACTGGAAGGACACACGCATAAACACACACATGCACAAAGGGAGAGAGTCCGGCTGCAGTGGAATGTTTGCTCCAGGTCAGGAGTGACTCTTTCTCCTCTTTTGTGTGTTGTCTGCTGAGGAGGTGAGGAATGCAAACTTCACAAGAGCGGAGAGAGAAGGGAAAAAAAAGAAAAAGACAGCTGGGACTAAAAAGAAAAAAAAAAGACAGTGTCCCTCTGCCTGTAAAAAAAGAAAGAAATCAAGAGGAGTGAAAATATGGAATAGAAGAAAGGGATGAGAAGGAAGTGAAGAACAGAGAGACAGAGATGAAATGAAGGACATAAAAAAAGCATGAGTTTCTTTCTGAGTGTTTGTGTATGTAAAGGCATGGCCTAGCGTAGCGTGTGCATTAAGTAAAGCACCAATGCGTAAGAAATTATTCTAATTAACACCACGCTGAGAAATCCTGCTGCGGATCTGGCAGTGCAGTGAGGCGAGCAGGAGGGCAACACTGCCTTTTTATACCGTATATACAGTTACATTGGAATTATTTACACAATCTGCCTCCGCTTTTGTGCTTGCACGCTTTCTTTTCACTTATTGCATGGAAACTTTGTTCTATGACATTTAAACTATTACAGCCTGAGGTTTTGATGATTAATGGATATTTCCACCTAAGTTTATACAATGAACTACAGTCAAACACACATATGGGCTTAAAATGCAGGTTTAAAACAAAACAAATCAGACGCATTAGTTACAGTGGGGTTGAAAGTTTGTACACCCTTAAGACAAAGAATTTGTCAGGACAATTCCTAAAAAGGTCTTAAAGACCATGGGGTTGCCAGGTAAAAAAAGAAAAAAGGAGCAATCTGCCTTTTTCATGTAAGAGTAGATGTACTTCAAAATAATATTACTCAAGTAGAAGTAAAAAGTAATCATCCAAAATATTACTCAAGCAAGAGTAAAAAAGTATTTTCTGAAAAGTCTATTTAAGTACTGAGTAGTTTCATCATAATGCCTATTTTTTTATTTATTTATAGAAACTATGTAAGCAGCCAGTCAAAATGATAAAATAATGTACAATTTCTGACATTTCCAAATACTACAGTAAATGAAATACGTAAAAGAATATAAATATCTTTACAAAATAGCAAATTAAGGACCAAGAAACACAAATCGAGTGGCCACGGCTGAGGATTTTTTTCCCTGTTATACCGCCAGTTTGTGTGTGGTCATGTGACTACATGAGGTTATTGTTATTGCAGCTGATTGGTCAAACAGAGTCATGTGATTATTGTTGCTACGTCTGATTAGAGAAACAGTCAAGTAGTAGATCCACTGACTGCATGTGTAGAATTAAATGTCGAAGAAAGAGTCGAATGTAGCGGAGTAAGAGTAGCGTTTCTTCTTCACAGATCTACTCAAGTAAAAGTAAAAAGTGTGGTGCAGTAAAACTACTCATAGAAGTAAATTACTTTCAAAAAGTTACTTAAGTAAATGTAACTTGTTACTACCTGCCTCTCAGCTTCAGGGTTCGATTCCCGCCTCAGGTCTGTGTGTGTGTCCCTTTGTTTGCTGGGTTTTATAACTATTTTTTTGAAAAGCATGCCAATTTAAAATAAACTTGCACAAGTCCCACATGCTAGTGAGACGCTAGCGAGCCGTGTTTTGGGGTTAGTGTTTAACACATTTCACTTCATATACAGTAACTAATTTGAAATCTCTTAAAAATCTTTCTTTTTTCCTCTGTTTCTCCCCTGGACATTATTTTATCATTTTGACTGGCTGCTTACATAGTTTCTATAAATAAATAAAAAAATAGGCATTATGATGAAACTACTCAGTACTTAAATAGACTTTTCAGAAAATACTTTTTTACTCTTGCTTGAGTAATATTTTGGATGATTACTTTTTACTTCTACTTGAGTAATATTATTTTGAAGTACATCTACTCTTAACTCTGACAGATACACACACACTGCCTTATCCAAAGCTGTTCAGGAAATATATGTTGCTATTACTTTTTTTTTTTTCATTTTAGGTTTTCAAAAGTCATTGTTTTCTGTTGAGATCAATTCATATTTTATATTGTTGTTTTCTTTTCTTTTTTTTTTTTTGAGTTTTACTTACTTGTTTTAAATAAACAAATTCTTACCTTTTTTCACCATAACACTGCTTTATTTTCATTATTTAAAGAATGAGGCTAATGGGTATTTCCAAATTTCTCATAGTATGTGATTGATGTATGTGTGCTTGTGTGCCCTGTGATGAATTGGCACTGCATTCTGGGTGTACAGTCTGCGGCCTATGGGATAGGATTCCATGGGATAGGCTCCAGGATAAGGATAATCTTAAGTGCTATAGAGAACGAGAGAGTGAGCGAGTAATTGCTATTTTTCCTAATGCTTTCCAGTTGTGTTGATTTGATTTTTAATAATTAATTAGAGCTGCTCTTAAATGTTGACACTGCTATTTCAATGAAGTTAGTATTATACTGGTGCTGCTGCTGCTGATGGTGGTGATGATGATGATTATTATAAATATTACATTGTTCATAATGCTCAACAAGATACACACACAAGATTCTCATTCAGTTCTTTTGCAATGCTTCTGTCTCAAATAAAATTGCACTACTTTCTTCCTGTTTAAACTTTTTTTTAATCCACTGAAGCAAAAATAAACAAGGGAAAACAGGGGAATGTGGAAACCTTATTTGGAATGGAATTGATGGCATGAGTGAAATTAATCCACTGAGTGACCTATAAAAAGACAAAAAACGGACGGTTTATAGGCGTCAGGAGGCTGAGACCGCATGAGAGACAGTGGTGAGACAGTCTCACAAACAGACCCGGTGTCTCTACAGCTCAGTTCAGGAGAGAGATCTGGAGGATCCCTGTGTGAGGATTTACAGCAGCAGGTGTTGAGCGAGCATCAATCACAGACAAATCATGACATGTGGAGCAAATCCGAGGGCGTGTCATGCCTTATCATCTTTCATCATGTTACCTCTGTTGTCAGTCTGCTCGTTTTGTGAGAAATTGATGTTCTGTAAAGGATGACATCCTAAAGTAAGGCTGCCTAGCTTTTTAGAGCATGAGTAAGAATGAGAGGGCTTAAGGTCCTACTGAAGACTAACAACTAGCATAAAATATCGCCAAGGATGAAGATGGTTAAAGTTAGCAGAGGGTTGTGTTGAGGTATGTCTAACTTAGCTTAAAATATTTGTTCATTCATTTATCTGTTCATTCATTCATTTTCCATACTGTCTATTCTGTGTAGCGTAGAGTAAACATGGAGACATCTTGGATGGGGTGCCATCACATCACAGGGCCCAAGCACACACTCATACACTACATAAAATGTGGAAAAACCAATAAGACCACATTGCATGTCTTTGAAAACTTCCTGGATGTACAAGGAAACAGTGCTGACCACTTAGTCATCGTACCACAGCCAAAGGTTTAGATTGTAAATTTAAAAATACTTATTAATATTAATTTAGTATTTAAGATCAAATAGAGCACAAAATAAACATCTTAAGGACAGATGTTTATAATAATAATATTATGAATAATAATATTTTACAAAAGTCATTCACTTCATCATTTTTAAAAATGATGAGTGAAATTTTTTTAATTTAAAATAATAAAAAAAAATGTATAAATTTTTTTAATAGACTAAAGTTAAAATAAGACCTTCATTTTATAGATTGAAAAAAAAAAAGAATTTAACAAACATATCACAATATTCAAGCTATGCATATTAAAGATTATTTTCATGTAATATGTAACTTCAGCTTTAGTACACCATCAGCAACATCAGTAAAATCTCTAACAGCATAAAAAACAAGTTGCAATCGGCAGATGGATAAATTAAGGATAAATTTCATACTATAAAAAAATAAACTTAAGTTTACAGTGATTGAAATGAAGGAAACATTCATAACTGAACCTGAAGTTCAGGGGATATTCAAGTGAAACCAGTACTTTTGATTGTTTACAATAACAGAACACAGTTATGAGAGTAAAAACTCTCTTTATTTCTCTATATAATCCCCTGCTACATTAATGCACTTATCTCAGTGTTTCACTAGTCCTTTTATACCAGAAAGTTTTATGCTGTAAAAAGTTCTCTCAGTACACAAGAGCCATGATCGGACAGCCTGCTTCACACCTAAATTGCTGGCCTCCCAGGAACTCCTTTAATAGCCTAAACATGTAGAAATGGCTTGGAGCAAGGTCAGGACTGTGCGGGAGATATGACTGTAACTCCCCGCCGAGTTCATATAATGTCTAAGTGGTGTTAATGTGAGTGGTTGTGTGTACAGTTCCCACAGACAGTGTTGGCGACAATAATGAAGAAAGATGACAGAAGTCAGTTCCCACAGAGAGATGAAATGGGCAGCAAATGATCTGTCAATTATTAAGGATCAGAAACGATCCACTTGCTGAATGTTCGTGGGAACAACTGCAGTGTGCTTCGATCCACCTTGGCCGGAATTGTCAATCATTTCGGACAAACGGCCTTCCTTAAAAAGTTTGCACCATTTAAATGTTTTACTGCAGCGAAGAGTCTCTTCACTGTACTCTGCTTGAAGTCTTCTGTAAATGTTGATCGGTTTTATGCCACCAAAATTTCATCACAAGTCCCAGTTTGACTTGAACACCCATTGTACTTACACCTGGAGACTGCCATGTACTGAATAAATATTAACACCTAATATTAACTAAACCTTAAGCAATCATTATTAAAATTATTTATGGTTTATTGATGTTAATATTCATGGTTTACTCATGGAATAGATATTGTTCTTTATGTGGGGGAAAAAATTAGAACGGTCAATCTGGTGCCAAATTCATTAGTGTTCCATGCAGAAGAGAGGGATGTGCTGCTGAAATGACATCAGTAATAGTTAGAGATGGAAACCTTAATCAGAAATTGGGTTTCCGCTTGCTTGATGTTAGAGATCTTTTGTTAAGATTCATAAGTTCTGTTGATACTACTGTATATCACTCCACTCATGACGTGTAACACTTCAGGACAGTTTGCAATGAAAAGCACCCCAAACAAGTTGACAAGAATGAATACCAAAATGTTCTATATTTGTTTCATCCAATCAGAGTACATTGTTTCATTGTTGTCTTAATGCATAGATGATTGCAGTTTATTACTTATTTGTAACTTACTCCTGCTGCTTTCAGGTCTTCCTGCAACTCTTTCGAACTGACTGCTGGTTTTTATCTTAGGGTCCTTATTAGTCTGAGATCACATTGATGCATCTTGTGTGGTACACCTGTCCAGGAGCGAATCCATGAACTTTCTTTGTGCATATTATTAAACCGGTTGTTCTGAGAGGAATGCTTAAGGACATGCTTTGGCTCTGTTGCTTTTATCTGATTTGATTTTATGACTAATCCAACGAGAGCGAATCCATGGTCATGGGACGTTTAGCCTTTATTTGCTTTGAGTGTTATTTAATAATGCTGTCTCTGAGAAGTTTAGTGAACTATCTTTCATTTACTAAGAACATGCCCTCACCCATGCCATTGGGACCTCATGGCTGTGAGGAATAGGCTCCCAAAGGCCACTGGGTTTAAAACTCCATAATTCCCAGACTGTTTGGCCCTCAGCCACCAGATTTTATAGTGGAGTACGTCACCATGGCTTGGATCCAAACAAACTGTCCCTGCTCTGTTGGGACCATGCAAGCCCCAAAAATCCAACTCTCAAACATACAAAATTTTAACTTAAAATAACTCTCAAACACAACCGCCTCCACACTGCTGGGTCTTCACGTCCTGGTGAAAAGATCCACCATCACCAAACTCCACAGGCTTGTAGAAATCCGCCCTACACAAATCCATTCACCCACCAATAGCTAGTTAGCCCGTCCTTCCTTATTGTCACACGTTGGAGGCAGGAGGATATAAAGTGTCAGTTCATTGAAATCTAAGGTAGATTAATTGGCTACACTGTGCTTTTTCCAATTTCCAATTTTCCATTTTTGCATTTGAAAGAGTGTTGTATTATTCTGAATACATAAGGTACCAGATGTTTGCATTTGGCAAAGTGCTCTTCTGAGGAAAGTATCATACTTCCTGTAACACAACAGTCAACAGAAGGATGATGGAAAATAATTATTCATCTTTCAGAGTTAATTTACTGTCAGGAATATTTTGGATCTACTACAGATTTGAATTTTGGCAGGAAGAGACAGAGTTGGCTTATGGTTTAAAAAACTTCACAGACATATTTCACTTTTTATAAGATCCTCCTGTCCTGTCCTGGCATGTTCCGCTTCTGAAATTGAGAAACGATGTTGTCCAAGATAAGAGAGTTGGATTAAACCTTTGTCTACTGTATGCGATTGCTGAATCTTGTTCATTCTCACCTTTTCCTTTTAAGCCTCAGCGTTAAACAAAATCTGATTCTTGGCATGTAGAGAGGAAAGATAAGCACAATTGTACAGAAGCAGGCAGGTTTGGATGGCAACGAGTGTCATATTACTCACTTATGTGTCAGAGTTTCCATTGATGCAGTCAAATGTAATGGCTACCTACATCCTTTGAGAAAAATTAAAAAACAGTACCAGCATGTCCAAGTATTTTATTTCTTTTATACCACCTTTATACAAATTAGCCTAGAAGTATAATATTATTTACTAAAGAATTGGATAAAAAAAAAAAAATCAATGTAGTGTTACATTTTATGTGTGGGAATAGAAAGTATTGCCAAGAAAGTTCTTTGCACTAGTGACTCCTTCCACAAATTTTAAATGAACATCTCCAACAAAGGAATAGTTTGTAAAATATAAAAATGTGTCTATTACACTTATACTGTATCTATACTGTATTTATAAAGGTATACTGTATTAGAAATGCTTTTTAATTTTAGAAGAAGACCACAGTTTTACATGTAAATGTTTTGTTACTGCTAATTGCAGTAGAAATATAATTATCTTACAAGGGGTGTTTAAGTCAAACTTGATGAAATGTCTTGTGAATAAAGGTATAAAAACTGACTGACATTTATAGAGGACTTCAAGCAGAGTGCGGTGATGAGACCCTTAGCCGCAGTAAAATATTTGAATGGTGCAAACATTATAATGCCTCATCCTTTTTTTCAAAATTGATGGATAACTTGTCACCAACTTGCAGAAGAGACGCATCTGTCTGTGGGGACTGTACACACAATCATTCACCAACAACACTTGCACGTTACAGGAACTCAAGTTATTGCCACATCTCCCGTACAATCCTGATCTCGCTTCAAGCCATTTCCATTAAAAGAGTTATTGGGAGGCCAGCATTTCAGACGTGGTGCGGGCATCCAATCATGGTTTTGAGGTGCAGAGAGAACTTTCTACCTTGATGGGTCCAAGCACAAGTGAAACACTGGGATAAGTGCATCAGTGTAGCAGGGGATTACAGTATATACTGTAGAGAAATAAAGGCAGTTCTGTTATTTTACACAATCAAAAGTCCTGGTTTGACTTAAACAGCCTTCATACTTTAACTAACCAAGTAAAGTATAAAGTGGACTCAGATTTAGCTGCGTCTGTTCAACTTATATTCTATGTCTTTACCAGTGTGATGACATTTTTGCTGAATGATTTATTAGGGTTGTTCAGCAAAGTGACATTTAGTCACCAGAACTATATAAAAATCTGAGTGAACTAGGAACTAGGAAATCAGATTTATTTATAAAATTTTTTGTAAAATTGAGAAGGCAATTTATTTTATACAGGTGAACTGTGCTTGAGGGTCAAGTTGCTAAGCTTGTAGATGGATAAAGGCTCTAAAACCAGTAGTATTAACTGTAAATCATAACTCTCTGATCTGCCTGACAAGCCACATGTCATGATAAAAATTATTGACCATCTTCTCTAGACTGCTCCAAAAATACATAGTAATTTCTTACATTTCTTATTCTTTCTCATTTTGGGGACGCCAATTAACCTAATCTGCATGCCTTTGGACTGTGAGAGGAAACCAGAGTACCCGGAGGAAACCCACCAAGCACGGGGCAAACATGAAAACTTCACCCGAGGCAGAAATCGATGTTGGACACTGCAGGTGCAAGGCAACAGTGATGACCAAAACCCCCAAAGCAGAAGCATTGGTAATAAATATTTCTGACACCAATTAACACAAATCAAAGTGAATAAATTGTGCTTTTATTGACTTTCTTTTTATTCTGTTCAGCTTTACACTAGAAGGCACTAGAATAGGCATTAGAAAGGCAAAAATGTTATAACTAAAGTTATTTCTATGTAAGAGACAAGAGGTAGATGTTATTTAGGATGAAACTTGTATGGGAATATGGATGTGAAAATAATTAGCATTTATTGTATAAATAGATTGAACAGTTTTCGTCATCATCACCACATTGTTACAGCTTGTGGTGATGATGAAGAAGTGTGTCTCTTAAGACAAACCTTTTTAAAATGTATTTTTTGATAACTCAGTTTGTTAAAGATATATCTATACATTACAAAAAAAGACAGTTCTTGACTTGTTTGAAAATCAAAGATAGTTTGAATTACAGTCTTCTAAAATGACGGAATTGATGCTGATGTGATAAAAAGAGACAGAAGCCAGAACTGTCTGCATGTTGCCAGAGCCAAGAGTTATATCCTACCTTATACATCGCCATGGGTGAGACAGGTTTTAATTATGCCTCATCTTATCGAGAAATATTGTAGCACTGCATATCTCCATCAGCAAAGTGTGCAAATAGTCAGAAGCCAAAACAAAGCTAAATTATTCATCACACCCATATCGACTCATGCACATTGCCTGGAGCAAATAAAAAGAAAGAAAAAATTTGTTTTTTATTAAGGGCGAATTTTTATTAAATTATTGGTTTGAACAGATGAAGAGGAAAAAAAGCATTGACTCGTTTCTTTTGTGCTGGTGATATTATTCAGACAAAGCAAACAGGGCATGTTGGGACAAAGATGAAATGAGGCCACTCTGTCTGAGTGGAGTGGCAGCTGCCCCCCAACACCCCCCCCCCCCATCTACACCCTGAACAACAGCTAATTTTGGATCTGACCGTGGATGTAATGGATTTCTAGCCTGACTGACATGAGGGCAAGATGACGGAGCAGTTCAAACTGCCTATGAGAATTTCTCAGACTGCTGAGTACACTCTTAGTAACTACCTGCTAAAATCTGTCAGGAATGTGGGCTCAAACCTAGGATGGTGTGTGAGGATTTTGTGTTTGCTCGATGGATCACTTTTCCATCCGTGTGGACAATCTGTACATCTCTGAAGCTCTAAGCTTCTCCCACGTGACCTTTGCATGCCCTCTTCGAGACCCCTCATGTTCCTGCTCTTTGCATTTTAAGCAAGAAATGATTCCCAACAGCTAGCAACTTTAGGCTACCAGAATGTTTTCTGAATGGTACGGGTATTTATAAGGTTATCTGAGAACATCTCTTTATAACATTTATGACCATTCTCTAAACAACCATGGTCAAAAGGTTTAGAAACCACGGGCTTTAAAATAAAATAAAAAAATTCAATATAATAGTCTATGTGTTCAAAGAAAACCTGTTACATAACATGTTACATATGTGTGTCCAACAACATTGTTGCCATATTTTAACATTGTTGCCACTATTTTAAAAACCTTAAAAAAAGTGAAATACAACTCCGCCACACAGGTAATCTTGATCTTCACACAGGATTAAGATCACAGACAAACTCTGCAATTATTACCAATGACTAAAGGTCACCAGGTAAAACCAATCCTGTGTGAATAGGGCTTTAGAAAACTTTTAAAAATACTTTTTCTGTGTGAACATTATAATAGTGAATAGTGAAATAAATGACAATTACAACAGATCCTTGGAGAAACTGCAGAAACACTTTTTCCTACATAACATTTATAAATCTTTCTACAGTGTTGATAATATTGTTTGGTTTATAGGAACATAAACTTTACCAATTTCCATAATTTTGCTTTTGTCTAATTGAGCAGACAACATTATTGTCATGTAAATCAAAAACTGAGTTTCCAAAATTTTGTGAGAATTTTTTGAAATATCTATTAACATTTTTGTAGCAATTTTTATATGAGATCTTGTATTTGTTTAGCTGGAAATGTTTGGTTAACAACATTCTAATAACATTAGACTTTTGAGCCTAAACTAAAAAATTTGGTCAATTTCAAAACAGTTTTATATAACTTAAGGAAATATTTTTATAAGTTGCTGTAAAAGGTTTGTGGTAGTTGTCTAACTGTGAATGTCGTGTCTTCAGAGTTCTAATATCCTTTTCATTAAGCAAAATTCCAGTAATATTTAAAAGGAAACTTTATTACAGTTGATGTTTTTAGGTAATTCATGATATTTTATTTTTAGATAAAATTAAACCACATAAACTGATAGTTTATGGTTTATTGAGAATTATGCCTTTAAGTACCTTTAAAAAATTACATCTTGTCACATGCTACATTTTTATGCACAATTCTAAACATTCCGACAACCGTGCCTCGACATTTCTGAATATTTCTACACTGAATTTAGTATGATAGTATCAAGAATATTGATTACATTTCCCCCTTTTTCTCCCTTGGGCTTTGTCCCTTTATCCTAGGGGTCGCCACCTTAGATCATTTGCTCCACAAGATTTGGCACAGGTTTTATTCTAGATGCCATTCCTGTTGCAGTCCTCCCATTTTCTAACCCGGACTGGGATCGGCACTGCATACAGTTCCTCATGGTACGGGGTGTAGGGATAAAAACTTGCCCAAGGACCCAACCGGTGGTGTCACAGGTGGAAGCTCCTAGCCTCTAATCAGCACCCCAGAGCTTCAACCAACTCATCCAATACTGCCTTGAAAATCTTGATGACCTTTAATCTTCTAGGTCTTCTGAAAACATTTTATTATATTTTTTACACTGTGAAAATGTTATTCCATGAACTACAGAGTTTATACTTCTTAGAACCTACATCAAGTACATATTAAATATTCTAGTAACATTAAGGAAAACATTAGCAAAACAAATAGCTTATGACATCTTTCAAATTCACAATTTGAATATACAAAAATAAACCCTCTTTTTAGTTCATATTTAATAAATAAATACTAGGGTGAGCTTTTCCACAGTCATCTTTAATATCCTGTGCAGATGTAATTAGCTTTGAAATACACCTCCCTAAAACACAAAATATTTAATTTACCTCAAACGACACATTATTGTACACAGACGTTTTTTATTACGCCTACTCTACATGGTTTGCCATTGACCCTTTGTGCCTTGTAGCCTGTGTTTCTTGACTAGCAGCCATTTCCTGTAAAGAATTGCACTTTGAATGCTTTCACATTTAATCCATCCCTGCAGAGGGGCGAATGTGGGTGTGTGTGGGCTGTAAAATGAGGGAATAAAAGGAGGGATTGTGGGACTGGATGGGTCTCATGTCCCATGTGTCTTCCACAGCGGATTCCATAGCTCTCCCATAACATTGCTCCCACCCTAGAGAGATCCAGATTCATTCTTAATGGCCTCTTGACCCATCTTAAGAGTGTCTCCTAGTCTGGGTTCGGTGATATTATCTCTCAATCAGAATGTTCTCAATTAGAGAAGTGTCTTGGAAGTATCTTGTTGGCTCGAAATGTTTAAACTGAAACTGCTGGATTTTGCCAGCAGGGTTTAAAAGCCTGTACATTCCATAGGACAAAAAAACACCTTTTTGTTATCACAGAAATGAGACCTAAATGATTAGCCGCACAGTATACCTCTGTTTTGTATCACCTTAGGTTAATGTTTAAAAAGTTGAAAGTTGCTTCTTTTTTTCACAAACTATGTAAATACAAACTTTGCATTATTAAAATAGGGTCCTAATAATAGAGCTAAAACAAGAGTGAAGTGAAGACACTAAGATAACCAGAGGTGAAGTGATAACATTGGTTATCGGGTCACAAAGGCAAGTGTCAGGTGGTGGGTTATATTAGGCAGTAGTTGAACAGTCAGCTCTCAAAGTTGATTTGTTGGAGGAAGGAAAAATGGGTGAGTGTAAAGGTTTGAGTGATTCTGTCAAGGGCCAAATTGTGATGGCTAGACGACTGAGTCAGATCTTCTCAAAAACAGCAGGTATTGTAGAGCATGCCTGGGATGCAGTAGACAGGAAATATCGAAAGTTATCCAAGGAAGGACAACCAGGTCATGGGCAGACAAGGATGAGTGGTATGTGTGGATAGTAAAAACAAGCCCCTCTGGGTCAGTCCCAGAGAAGAACTACTGTAGAGCACAGACTCTACAGCACAGACTCTTCAGAGCGCCCATGCTGACCCCTGTCCACTGCTAAATGTGCCTACAGCGTGCACTTTTTCTATCATGAGGTTGGCTAGGTGTGTTTGCATCAGTTACCTGGGGATGCACTATGGGAAGAAGGTGAGCTGGTGAAAGCAGTGTAACGCTCTAGGCAATGTTCTGCTGGGAAACCTTTGGTCGTTACTTTGACTTGTAACTCTACTCTAAACATTCTTCCTGACCAAGTACACCATTTCATGGAAACAGAATTCCCTAATTGCAGTGACCTTTTTTAGAATTGTTCAGGAATGGTCTGAGAAACATGACAAATTGTGTTCTGATCCATTGAAGCTTCACCTTGCAACTTTTTGAACTTACAGTACATGATATTGCTGCCAGATACCACAGGACACCTTCAGAGATCTTGTGGAGTTCATGCCTTGATGGTTCAGGGCAAGAAGTAAATAGAGAGCCATAGTTTTAACAATAATCGGTGCCATTATTATGAGTTCTAGTTGTTTCTTTTATTTCAGATTGGAATATATTCATCATTAAGCATTTATAGAAATGAAAATTACTAAAGATATTTCTGATTCTCAAAGAGGTGACTGACTTGATTATTGTGGACTGCCTCCCAGACAAACCTAAGAATATGAGAATATGTATTCTGACCTTGTTGGGTGAAGAAGTGCTAAGGTGGCACCCTAATATTTTGCTTGGTCTGTCCTATTGTTCTTCAAGTTATTCTTGTATACTTGGGAAATGGTTCTCCTGGCATGAGGGGGAGATAAGCTGGACTTGTACCTGAATATATTCACGTTTAAGCAGTGTTTTTTGAGACATGTCAGACCAGACCTGACCAAACCGGGCCAGATATCAAATCTACTACAGAGACAAATTGAGTTTTTTTTTGTTTATTTCTCTTTTTGTGCACAATTCTACAACCTGGCTCTTGGCTGGTCTCCTGGTTCCTGATTCGGACATCTGAAAGATTTATAACAAGCTAAAAGATGCATTTTTTCTACCATTGCATTCCAGCAACGAAGATGGAAGATATAAACTGATCATGTAAACAAAACAACAGTGTGAGCAACGCATCAGGAAGAAGGACTTGTTCTAGTTTCATGGGAAACAAACCTCATGTCTCTAATTCAAAGAACTATGAAAGCAGCAATGTTCTAAAGACAACACAGAGCTCATTATGGCAGCAGGACATCTCCTTGATGTTGCTTTAAAAAAATCATGTGATGTCGTGAATTGAATCGCCAACACACATGCATGGACTTTTTAAAAAATTCAAGCACCCGTTGTAACCCATGGGATATGGCTGAAGACAAAATAAACACTATTCAGATCACTGAACTCTCAGGATATCAGGGCAGCTTTGCTGTCTCACAGCTGCAGGGTTCCTGGTTCAATCCTGAGCTCGGGTTACTGTCTGGGTGGGTTTTGTTCTCAAAAACAAAAACAATAAAATCCCCAAAAACATGCTACTCTAAATTGCCTCAAGGTATGAATGAGTGTGAATGAGTGTGAGACCCTGTGATGGAATTGGCATTCCATGAATAGTGTTTTCTTATCATCCTGGGAAAGGCTGCAGATTCACTACAACCCTGACAAGGATGAAGAAGTTACTAAAAAATTAAGAGATGAAAACTGCCAGCATCCTCGAAGCACAAAGGATATTTTTGTTTAAGAATATTTTCGATTATTTGTAATAATAACATGCTTAGAAGCAGAATTTATTGAATACTGTATATTTGCCAAAATTAAGGGTTTTTAGTGTTTATAAAATATTCTTATAGAAAGACAGTATTGTAAGTGTGAATACTCCGTGGAGGGCACTGTATTGTGCCAGTTCTTTAGCAATATCATAAGTAAAGGAGTAACACTTGGGGGCATACTGAAATCAAAAAACAATGAACATGGTGGTGTGATACAAAGCAGAGTTGCTGTTTCCCACTTGAAGTTATTTATTTTCTGATACTTTTTAATGAATGGTTAGATTAGATTAGATTAGATTAGATTAGATTAGATCGAACTTTATCGTCATTGTGCAAAGTACAAAGTACTTGTACAGAGCCAATGAAATGCTGTAGCCAATGAAATGCCGAATGACATGTGCAGAATACCTTTTTTAAAATCCATTTATAGATTTATTTATATTATGTTGACTTATATGACAACAGTTATCCCTTCACCAGTCTCACATTTTTCACTTTCACTCACTCATTTTTACCACTTATCCTGTACAGGGTCACAGAAGGCCTGGATCCTATTCCAGGGGACTCAGGGAACTAGGAGGGGTACATTGCAGGGTACAAGCATACACACTCTCACACACTATTTGTGAGACACCAATCTCAATCTCTCAATTTGTAAACACCAATCAGCCTGCATGTATTTGGACTGTGGATAGAGACCGAGGAACATAAAGGAAATCTACAGTACCAAGCACGGAGAGAACATGCAAACTACGCACACACAGATCTGAAGGCGGGACTTGAACCTTTGTCCCTGGAGGTGTGAGATCACAGTGCTAAGCCAGTAAACCAAACTCCTCTCTCCTGAAGAAAGTGCTGACTCTGGAAACTCCTTCCATAAATTAAATAAATTTAAATTAAGTATAATCTCCCACCAAGTCTTTTATTATTAGTCTTTGATAATGTAATGTAGAATTTCTGCCATAGAAGTCACTTTAGATGAGCTGTTGCTATAGAACATATTAGAACAAGTGCATTAATATTGCATTGCAATAGCATTATTGCTTAATACACAATATACTGTACAGCACTAATCTTTATTTCATTTATTATAGGACGAGCATGTTATCTTTTCGGTCCTCTCAGGATTGTCTAGTCTAGAAGATGAAACTTGCTCACCTCTCTTTTCTGTGCAACTTTAATAACCTGGCACTGATCTAACCCGCCCTGCAGCTACGGTTCCTTTAATGATGAGAAGCCAAAAGAGGAGTTTTATCTTCCTTCTTTCCACAATGCTGCCATTCCATGTGGATAAGGGCGCATTTATCAGGGTAACTAACCCTGCTCTGCTGTCCATCATGAAGCATGCCTTTTAGTGATAACAATGTCACGCTCCTGTCGCAGCAAGTGTAGAGACACAGCGAATAAGAGGGACGGAGTGATGGGGTGGATAATCTTGTGCTACCTACTTGGAACAAGGGTTAAAGTTCGGGAAACACATTACATTCCTATTTTCTTAAAAATATTTAAAAAATCTACTGTACATTCATTCATTCATCTTCTATTCCTTCATCAGGAAACTTTGGGGACAAGGCAAGGTACATTCTGGACAGGGTGCCAATCCATCACAGGGCACACACACACTCGCTATGGGCAATTTGGAAGCAGCAGTTCACTTATCTGTGAGAGGAAACCCACCAAGCACAGGGAGAACATGCGATCTCCATGCACACAGACCTCAAGGGGAGAATCGAACCTGGACACTGCAAGGCAGCAGTGCTAACCACTATGCCACCGTGCCTCACGAAAACATACAGCAAATGAGAAATGTGCAAAAGTTTGGACACGCTTCCAGGTGTGTTTGTATATTAAATTTCAAAGTCCCAAAACTTTTATTTTCAGCTTTCTTATTTTAAATGTAGTTATGATTTAAATATCTATTATTAATTACAACATTTTAAATATATACTATAACCACATTTTTGGACAAATGGTAGATATTAAAGGTGCAATAGAAAAGGGTACCACTTCAGGGAAAAGGAAAAGTACAGTTAAGTACCCTTTTTATTTTTGCTTTGAAACTGCTTAACCATGTAACATAAAAATAAGTCGAAAGGCTTTGTATGAATTATTATATCTATTAAAATATTTTCCAATAAAGTGATATTTTTGGAGTTTCTTGCAATATACTAAAATCTACAAAGGTCATCATCATCCATCATCATCATCATATAGACAGGTCATGTCTGATGGATGTTCAGGCACTAAGTGATTGTTAGGTTAGAACTGTCAGGATGCAATATGACCCTCTTCTCATCCTCGCTGTCCGTGGGAGGGGAGATGAGAGAGGAGGGAAAGTTTTGGGGAGGGAGCGCACAAGTGCGCATCAGAGAGAACGAGAGAGAGAGAGAGAGAGAGAGAGAAGGGAAACTGGATGCAGTGCAGCTAGGACACTTCAGGGACGAGGGCACTTCTTGACTGGACACTTCTTTGCACCGGGCTTCACCCTAACTCTGTCCTGTCTCTCTGTTTTTCCCATCGCCGCATGGCTTCACTGTGATCACCGCGTCTTCTGCCCGGAGTTCTGCACTGTTTAACATGAGCCGAGGGACGAGGAGAAGAGAGGAGAGATTCCTCCTGGCTCTCCTCATCATTTTACACACCGCCACAACGCATGCGGGTAAAGTATTAGAGGGGTAAAATAACTGATCAGGGGGTAATCAGGGGGTAACAGGGGTCTGTATGGGGGTGCAATGTAGTGTATCTAAAGAGGTGGAATAACTTTTTGAGTGGACAGTAACACGTGGGGAAAACGTTTCTTTTATTTTATGTTTGAATAAGTACTATATGAAAAAGGGGGAAAGTGGTAAAGAGTCTGGGGTAACATGCCTAAGGGGGTAAAGCGCGCTTTTTGGTGAAGTGTTTGAATATGTTTATGAGTGTCTACGGGGGAATCCTGAGAATAGGGTATCCGGGGGGTAAATGTCTTGGGGTAAATAATACCTTAAGTTTTTTTTCCCTCCACCATCTCCATTGCTTCTCACACTGTAACACCCCTAACACACACACGCACTCACGCACATATACACTTGCCACTTTTTAATTAATTAATTTATTTATTATTATTATTATTATTATTATTTTGCCGCAGGTTATTGTAATTTAAATAAATATTTAAACATTTAAAATATGTTTTGTATTCGCTTTCTGCTGGATTTCTTGTTTACTATTAGTTACACAGTTTCTGAGAGCCGCATATTTCATGTCTGAATAATTTTGAAACGTTTGTCACAATTTGTTACGATGTATCACTTATTAGACTCATGTGTCGGTTCAGCGCGAGTTGTTTGAATCAGCCAGACTCAGACTGGGCAGAGTTGCTCGGTGACGTCACAGTTAAAGAAGACACGCCGTTAAAAAATAAATTCAAACATGCGCTGTATGTTTTAAAGTTAGCTATACAATTTGTAGAGACTGTAGACGCATGCAGTTGATCCTGTCTTAGGTAGTGAATGCGGTTTGGGACGCAGACTCAGGTGACTTTGAGGGATTAATGATGCGCGATTAATGAAGGAATCGGTTCTCCTTCAAACGACTCTTCCTAGAAGAATCGATTCTCAAGTACTAATAAGGAATCGGAGGCGTTGTAAAAGTTGTGTCTTTTGTATTGCGTTTATAATTTAGCTTTTCAAATGTGCATTTTATGATGCTGATGTCTCTCTGTGACAGCACGGTGGCTTAGTTGTTAGCGCTGTGGACTTGCACCTCCAGGATCTGGGTTTGATTCCCACCTTGGGGTCCCCCTGTTCTTGGGGGGTTTCCTCAGGTTTCCTCCCAAAGACATGGACGCAGATTAGGTCAATTGGCATTCCCAAATGCCATGTGTGTGTGTGTGTGTGTGTGCCTTGTGATGGATTGGCACCCTGTCCAGGGTGTATCCTGCCTTGTGCGCTATGTCTCCTGGGTTAGGCTCCAGGCCCCATCACTCTGTATACAGGATAAAGCGGTATAGACGATGAGTCATGTGTATCTGTACAGGTCAAGGAACATACTGTATATGAGCAGCAGTTTAATTAGCTAGTTATTAGAGTGTTTACCCTTTGCTTAATCTAGATTTGCATTATAAAGCAAATAAATATTTCCAAGCTATAAATATTGGTTGTTATAAAAATAGGAGTGTGCTTGCAAGATAGCATGGGGTATTTGCAGCCTGTACAGTTTTTGTATTGTAAGTCAAATGAATCAAGACACTCAAATGAGTCAATTGAGCTCTCCTAAACATCTCCAGATCTCATTAACAATGTACTAATTCGGCCTCTGTCTTTCATCAGCCATCATTTGTGTCAGATCAGAGCAGAACCAAAATCAGGAGATCCTGGGCGGTTCTTTGTGTGATGCGTGTTTTGAGAGAATGCAGTGGTTCACTTACAGTAACATCTAATATTAGCTAGCTAATTAGTTTGATTTTCACAACTATGTGACAAGTGACATTAAGAGGACAGCGATGCACAGTGTGGCTGCTGCTCAATAATTACCTGATCCTCTATGTCTAATCTGCTCTTTCTCTCTGGCTCCTTCTATTGGCACACATTCTTAACCACCCCGATCACATTAACACATCATCATTCGTCTTTGGAAAAAGCTTATCTATTTCAAGTATCCAATTTGTTATCAACTTTCTCTCTTAGTATATATATTCTAAAATTGCTGAACATACAGTAACACAGAAATGCATTACAGGGGACAAATAGACATATTCCTGACATATTGATATATTGCTGTACATTTTAATCTGCAGTTATTATCATAAGTTAGCATAACAAATCAATGTGAAAAAAATGCATATAAATATCTGGAAGCAGTTTATCAACTGGAACGTAGTCCAATCTGTTTCACATCCTTGCTTCATTGCTTTGTATTTTGTTCTGATGATCTTAGCAAATATCTGATAACTGCTCTGCTACAAAACTATCTAAAGTTTGAGGACAATATAGTTTGTTTGTTTTTCCTGTTTCCATGGGCTTCCTTTACATTCCATGCTTTCCCCCACTGTTCGACAACATGCCTCTAGGTGAATTAGATACTTTAGATGTGAGTGTGTGTGTCCTGGCATCAGAGATAGGCTTGGGATCCGGTGCAACACTGATTAGGATAAGTGTGATGAAATTTTGCAGGACACAGCACTGCGGTTTGAATTTAATTTAGGTCTGTATGGCCAGTATTTAAGCTGGAAAGTCGAAAGTTTTGCATCTGGTGTGTAACATTGTCACGATTCATGTTGAAAAGCAGGGCATTCTTGCAATCATTCTCAGTACTCGGATGTTTTTGTTTTTTGTCTTCCCGCTTACATCCTTCTGAGCTGCTTCTGAAACGAGAGACAGGGCACCATGTCATTTCCCCCCTTCTTCATTTCATATGCTCTTTTACAGAATGTCAGCATTCAGCATGTGTTCTCCTACCCTGGCAAAAACCAGACGGGAGTCCAGGCGTGTATACCCACCCCTTCGTGTGATCTTGCCGTTTTTGTTTCGCATGGTCTGCACCAAAGAACATGTTCTCTCTTTGATCCCTTTATACATAAGCAAATGAATCAGAGGAAAAGAAATGATGGGAGGATGAAGGCTACTACTTAGACCTGTGGGAGATGCTTCCTCATGGAACTGCTAAGCATTCCCCCTTCAAGCCGGACCTCCCTGCTGCGCTGGAATAGATTTTCTGTAACAAGCTGGAATCCTACCAGCGTATATCGTATGCGTAGATAACATTCAGGAGTTTCAAGCGGCGCCTCTCTCCAATCTACAAGCAGTTGTGTAAACATCTGGTGCGCAGAGGCAAAATCGCCTTGTCCTAAACACACAGTCTACGTTTTTTTCCCCCTTTCTTGCAGATATCTAGGATCTCAGGTTGTACAAACATGAATTGCCTTGGACGATGTTGCACATATCAATGGGGATTCCCTTTTTGGCAGCGTGCTGTAACTCAGTGCAGCACTTGAATGACATGATTGTTTGTGTTAAATCTGTGAACTTTGGTCATCCCCTGCAGGTCTCCTCTCCTGCCTGAAGGGGACGGAGGCTTTGATTATCGTCCCTGAAATTGAAGGTTCATTTTATCCAACAGTAAACCCATGAATCAGTCAGGCATTAGAGGTCAATCCACTGTAACTATTGTGTCCTCCTGCTGCGCGGGCGGAGAGGACTCTTGGGGGTGAAGTGCCCAGAGAGATTCAGCACCAATGTCCTTATAATGCAAGACACACCGAACACCCGTCCACACTGTGCGAGTACATAAAAGGCAGGAAGTTATATGGAACATGAGCCCGAGTCAGCAAGGAAACAGCTGAGGATGTATGAAGTCATGCATCTTGATTCTTCTGATCTATTTGTCACATTGTACTGTATGTGAAGATGACTGGACCCAGGGCTCCACGAAAGCAGAAAATCGCTGTCATACTGTATATGAGAGTTTTAATTCCTTTTAATTTCATTATCCTTTCACAATATACTGCAGCTGTGCATTTACTTATTAAATTATCATTTATTATTTTTGACCTTTTAGTATGTTGATTCAGGAGAAGGGGCAGAAACTACAACAGGAAAAAAACAAAACAATGATTCACAGTAGGGAAAAGGACGCTGAGCGTGACCTGTATGTAATTTAATTAAATTTACCCGACTGTGGTAAATTCATGTAAATTGTTAAATTGTAGTAATCTATACAAAAGAGGCTTGGTGTTTGAGATACGCCAAAACAATCCAGCAAAAACACAGCTAAGTAAACTTTTAAGGCTGGGTTCACATTACTAGCCATATTGTTCAATTAAATTATTTTTTTTATCAGATTTTCATGTCATTCCGGTTCACATTCATAAAGTCACACATTTATAAGTGACTTTATCTGACTCTAATGTGAATGAGTCTGTCCTCTGAAACAGCACGCATGCGCACATCAATACATCTTTGCTCGTACCATCTGGGTTAAACACATCATATTTTGTGTGACCACTCATGCATTTACAACAATGGATGTGATTTTAGCAAAATTATGCTTGGGATTTTGCTCTGGAGGATGGCAAGCAGTTAGTTGGCTGTATTTGTTGAGGTCTAGAAGGAGGAAGAAAGCCTGGTTTAGCTGTTTTAGCAGCTCTTGCTAGCAATGCTATGAAATCCCAGCACGATGTACACTACTGTTCAAACGTTTGGGGTCACTTTCTAACTCCATGATGGTTCCTGATTTTTATTCCTTTCTACATTGTAAAGGAATGCTGAAGGCGTCCAAAAAATGCATTAATCTCCTTTGAACAGTTAATTGTGAGATGT
>JAQMYJ010000023.1:30958051-30968219 GCA_030014305.1 Clarias laeviceps | reverse complement strand
AAACAATTAAAATAAAACCACATCAACAATTGTAAGCTTTCTTGAATAAAAAAGTCTTCAAGTTAGCTTTAAATGAGCTAAGGCTCTGTGTGGCTCTCAGATGACCTCAGATGTTGATAGAGAAGACATATGCAACTCTTTTAGAAGGTGGTGACTCTAGTCATAGGGCAACATAAAGCATTCAAAATGTTTGTGAAGGGCTTGAAAGGAAGATTTGCCATGCTCTCTGGGTGGGAACGACAGCGTTCTTGGGGATATCTGTGAGAGAGGTATGTGTATGTGAAAGAGGGCGGATAGCACTTTCCTCAGAGTGTGTTACCCTGCCCTGTGATACAGCATGAGCAGCTGTTCGAGAACATGACGTTACCTGGCATGACATGTCTCAGAGGAAGCATGTGATAATCTTTATAATTTCTGATTGGAAGCTGGTGGTAGATGGGGAGTGGGTGCATATTGGGTAAAACTAAATTAGTTCTTTAAAGAAATATTTATTAAACATTTATGGAGGGAATCTCCAGTGTCAGCATTTCTCTTGCAGATAAATGATAACTCTAAATGGATAACACGTTTATTGTGTTGTTCATTTTTAATTAATACTTGGTGGCTTAGTGGTTAGTACCGTTGCCTTCATCCAGGTTCGATTCTTGCCTCTGTGCATGTAGTTTGAATGTTCCCCCCTCTGTTTGGTGGGTTTCCTCTGGGTACTCAGTTTCCTCCCACAGTCCAAATACATGCAAATTAGGTTAAATGGCATTCCCAGATTGCCCGTATTGTGCCCCCTGCGATGGATTGACACTCTGTCCAGGGTGTACCCTGCCTCATGCCCTAGATCTCCTGGGATAGACTCCAGGTTCCCGCAACCCTGTATACAGGATAAAGTGATATAGACAATGAATGAGTGAGTGAGTGAGTGACTTCAGTGTAGTAGCAGTAACTGCCCTTATTAAACAAATAAACCTGGACCTGGAATGCTTTCGTTTGTAAAAGCATATGAGCTCTGTGCTGCTGGTTTGCCAGGTACTGATTTATGGAAGCAGTCCTGTTGTCCTCCAGTCATTTCACTTCTTCTGTCCACAGCCCTTTCTCGTTCCAGGACCCTACAGGTCAGAGGTCACAGTCAGGTTAATTTCATTAAGGCTAGCCTTGTACAGTAAATCCGAGGTACTGAAATGCTATAGCTGGTCCTGCTTCTTAACCATAATCCGAAAAAAGCTACAGCAGTACAGATAAGACAAAGTCTTATGTTTAGTTTAATTCTCCTCGCTTGAGTAGGAGTAGCCTTGTTTGGAAAAGGCCCTCGTAATGCTCATAATGCTGAGGTTGAAATTTACGACGGGTCATGTGTAGATAGTGTGCTGCTGTGTGTAAATCAGGGTGTGGGGTAGAGTAAAGAGATGGTGAACTGTGGGAGAAGAGCTGCATAAACTTTGTTCTCTACAGCTGGGAGACTTTTTTACGGTCAGTGGTTTTCTGTTGCTGGAAAGCGTGAAGTCAACTGCGAGAAGAGCATGAGGAGAAAATTAAAGCAGTTTACAAATGCTGTGATGCATTTAAGGAGAAGACCAAGGCTGGGTGATATGACATACAGTACATAAGGGGATCTACAGTACTGTACATGATTTGGTTTGGAGACATGATAGTGGCATAGTGGAGTAGAGGTTAGGACCTCACACCTCCAGGGACAAGAGTCTGATTCCCACCTCTGGTCTTTGTGTGTGGAGTTTGCATGTTCTCCCTGTGCTTTGTGGGTTTTCTCTGGACTGATTGGTGTCTCAAAATTTCACACATTGTTTAAGTGAGTGTTTGCGATTATTTGCCCAGGATTGGCACGCCGTCCAGGATGTACCCCGCCTCGTGCCACAAACCCCCCTGGGATAGGCTTCAGGCCTCCCGCAACCCTGTACAGGATAAGTGCTATAGAGAATGAGTGAGTAAGTGAGAAATGACATAAAAGTATTGTGCTAGGATATTTTTTGGTCATTATCGCCTACACATCAAGATGTAGTGTATAGTGAAAAAAGTGACGTGCTGCAAGGATTCTTCAGCATATATAGTGATGTTGGATGGACAAGCAAGGATGCTGTTCTGTGTTAGGAACCTTTATGGCTGTTCTTTCTTTCTGCTGAAAACATAAAAATTATAAACATTTGGGAAAAGTACAAAAGTATTACAGATATGATTATTATATTATTAGAGTAGAATACACGGCTGCTGAATTCTTAAATCTGATTGGTTGCTGCAGGTCTTATATTGATGCTCTAGTTCTAAAACTTCAGCGTTTCTGCAGTAATGGTATATTGGCAGGGATTTTTATAATGAGCACTTTACAGCTAAGTAAAGATGTATAAACAGATTCAAAATGTGTAGTTATAAGATAATGAGAACAGTTTTTGCTATGGTGACGTTCATCGAAGGAGTCTTTAATGTCAGTAATTTTTCAGATACAGGAAAGTCCTCAGGACAGATGGCTTTGATGGGTGTCTGTAAAAGATTTTCTTTTTTTTTTTAATTAAAGAGAGACAAAAGTAGAAACACCAGGGAAGTTCAGGAAGTTTTTTTTTTTTCCGGCAAATGTTTCAGTTTTTTCGGTAATCGAACAGAGGTCAGTAAGAGCTGTGAGTGTTTGTGTTGGTAAGTGCAGGTATTGTCCTTTACCCCCTTGTCCCTGTTTATGGGGTGGAAACACTTTTTTTTGTCTGAGACAATGAAACGAAAGAAGCGCGGACTAAACCCGGGAACCCTGGAGCTATGGAATGATGATCCAGCCAGGGATCTATAGTGGGGGAGAGTGAGAGGTTGGGGTGAATAAAAAGCTTCATTTGGTATTCACAGCACGTCTGAATTCATGTTTTATGCATTCGGAATAAATCCGTGCAAGTCGAGGATTGGAATGTTCCGATCAAGCCGTGACAATCTTTGATCTGAGATATCGGTTATCTGAGGTGATCCTGAAAAGCGTCCCGAGACCTGCAGGGTCGGACACATCCAGGCAGGTGTAGTGTCACAGCGGGAGATCATATCTCATCAGATCTCCTCTCTCTATAGGCTGTGAACCTTCCCAGTTCAGGAAAGACTCATTTATAAACATAACACATGTGCTGCTTGGTGCCAAAGTGTTGTGTATAAATGAAATGAAATGAAACACACAGGCAGAGCCGCCTCAGGCGGTTTCGGTTTGGCTGGGTGTGTGAAACAGACGTAGCTCAGGTGTGCGAGAGGAAAAAGCAGCAGCGTGTTGGGATTAGGTTTGATCCAGAGCCTCGGGCTGGCACTGCGCCACCTACCCCTGAGTTTTCTTTATAAAAAAGTGCAGGAGGAGGGGTGTTCCTTAAGACCATGCAAATGCCCATTAAAGTAAAACGAGACACAGGAAGTAAAAGAGACTTGTTTGATTTGTAATACTGGTGTTCATGATGTCCACTTGTCCTTTTTGGTCCGGGATGAAGATAACACTGAGATGAACTTCCAGTCGTGGAAGATTGTGGTCTTGTTAACTTCTTTTTAGCTGCTTTAACTGTCAGTTAAATTCAACACGCCTCTTCAGGATTTATTTATTTTTAATTTTATAACAAAGCTCATAAGATTTATGAGCTCTTAGTTCCTGAATGTTCCACTTACTGAACATTTTAGATTAAAGTTAGCAAGCAGTTTTCATCATTATTGAGGTTTGAGTTTAAATCCTTTAATTAAAATGACCAGTCAGCTGTAAGGCTGTTCATCGTTTTGGTGATGTTCAGCTTACTGAGACACACCATGTTTTTTTTTGCTCTCTAGAAACAGCCTGGAAGTTGCAGTTGTGTAAAAATTCCCTTCCCGAGGAGGCATTTCCCTTCTCATTCCCAGACCTTTTCAGCTTTTCAGTTTTATTGTTGTGTGAATTAGCCAAGGTCAGGGGTCAGATATCTGGCAGTGCCATGTTGTTCAGAGTCTGTTGGAGCTCTGTGGTGTGTAGCATTCACTCACTGAGCAGTTTTATCCAAAATGTGTGTGTGTGTGTGTGTGTGTGTGTGTGCGCACATTCTGTGGGATGATAATTTGTTCTGTATATTAAATTTTCATGAGTAAATCACCGTATTATAAAGAGGTGCCAAGGAGGCTTCGAGCTTGGTTTGTTTTGGGGAAGAGATTACTTATTCAATGACTTATTTTTTCAGCAGCACTTTCCGGTCCTCCCTTTGGAACACTAGGCTTTGCAGACATTCAATCCGTAATTAGGCTAAAGATTATAAGGCTGCTCTCCCTCCTAAGCACCTCTTCCTAACTGTCTTGCGCATGTACTGTATGTCTGTGTGTGTTTTGTGTGTTTGTGTGTGTGTAAGCACGTTATTGCCCTGGTGGAGTCCAGACACATGGAAATGAATATCTGGCAGATATTTTGATTTTGTGGGGCAATTGGTATGTCCTCTTTTGGGAATTTATTATAATTTTTTCAACAACAATGAAAAACTAAGCTTGTGTGGTTATTGAGTTTAAGGTTACATTAGATTTACACATAGTCAAGTGTTAAGTGGCATTATACAACAGTTAGTTCTGACCAAGTAGTCTGATTGGACTAGAGGCATTCCATGAGTCGTGATAATAGATAGTAACAACACCGGGACCTTTAACTATATGTATCAATCAGTGTCCCTGGTGTTCTAATAACCGTTAATTATACTTACTGTCGGTCACCAGCATGGGTGAAAGTACGTCTGTACAGTCCACAGTACTGAAAAGAGTGGAGAGCAGCTGCCTGCCACATTTAAACCAGTCACAAAAGCACTTTCAGCAAGAAAACAGGTCTGATAACATTATATCATCTTAAACAACACTTTGTCCACCTAATAATTGCCTGTATGTCATTTAAGCTTTTGGCAGATGCCCTTATCCAGAGCAACTTACATTTGTATTTCATTATACATGTGAGTAGTTGAGGGTTAAGGGCCTTGTGCAAGGGTCCAACAGGGACAACTTGGCAGTCGTGAGATTTGAACCTGGGACCTTCAGAACCATAGTCCAATGCCCAAAGTGTGCTGTTGCAAATGGCTCTGTAACACCCTGAGCAGCGGCACTACTTAGTGTGTGGAACAAAGGATTGTAAACTGCATTACCTTTCCATTTAATGGAATTCAACCAAAGTTAATGGAGCCGATATTCTAAACCGGAATAAGTGCAAGTCTCGTGAGTTTCTCAGGACTGTCCATGGTTTAATCGTTTTCTGTTTTGGCTACATAGTACTGGTAAGAATTTAAAACTACTTTCACCCATATGAATTACGCTAACTGTCCGTCGCGAGCTCCGCCATTCACGGTTAGTTAGTTTCACCTGACGTAGGATATACAGTATGTTGGAGGAGCAAAATAACTGGTTAAATGAACAAGCAAATCATAACCTGTTTATAATAAATGATGTTAGTAGAACTGTTGTATAAAAGCAATATCACACTTGAGGTCATGCTGTTGTGCTGAATATCAGCACGGCTATGATATCTTCAGTATTCTGACTATGCCCTTGTGCCTGCGGCCACATCACAGCTGTGCTGCTATTCAGCTTAATTAGTAATTCAATTCACATCATGCCTTGTTAGACATGTGACCTGTAAAATAGTCCAACTATTTAATATGCTGTTCATTCTCCATTCAGCTGCTCCTGTTAGGGTTCGCCACAGAGGACCACTAGGTCAGAATATTTGATTTGGCAGGTTTTAAACCAGATGCCCTTCCTGATGCTACCCTCCCATCTTATTTGGGCTTGGGACCAGCACTAAGACCTTCAAAGGCTGGGTATCAAACCTGAGCTGTGACAGGGAGAGCCTGCATGCTCAGAGAACCAGTCCAACTATTTAAAATAAATAATAAAAATAATAACATAAATTAATGAATGAATGCACAATGAAATCATTTACTGTGTTCCATCTCCATGGCATCAATCAGTAGCCAAAAGTGTATATTTTAAAGTACTCATCTGCAATTAAATTGTTGGATTATGTATATAAATGTCAGTTATTTTACAGTTAAATAGTCCAGATCTATCAGAATCCTTAATCTGCAACTATCACAAAACTGCCAAACATTACCTAGTATAATTAATATGAATTAGAGCAATAATTCTAAACGTGCCAATGCGTTTTAAAAAATAGGTTTAAGATCGAAAGTAGCTCTACATATGTATATATCTACAGATTCTGTATAATTCGTTTTTATTTCATGTCTGGAGACATATAAATCCAGACCCGATGTTCTCCACTGTGCCGTAACTTGGCCGTTTTTCTCACCTCTCCCCCTGTTTAGTCTGTTGCCATGCCTCACGTTGCTCTGCGCTCGGTCTCTGAAAAAAAGGCATCTGCTAAGCAAATAAATAATGCCATAAAAATCCAACAGTGTTGTGTAGGCAGCAGCAAGCAAACTCTTCCCACATGTTTAATTAATGCAGGAAAGCAAAGGACAGTGTGAAAAAAACCAAAAGTCTAAGCAAGGTGCAAATTTAAATTTAGGGTTCAGTCGTAAAATACTTAAGATACCAAAACCCATGCCGAAATGTCCCCAGTTACCTTTAGGAGAGGGAAAAAACAACAAAAAAGAAATCAACCCAAAGAAAAAACTTGGAGCCTTATTACATATCGATTTTTTATTCTCACTGGTAGAACTGATTTATTTAAACTTTCACTGAACCAAAATTGTGACTTTTAAGTGAACTCATCGATTATGTATGATGCTAAGCATACTGTACAGGTCCAGGCAATTAAGATAGCAAAGCGCTAATTCACATGCAAGAGGACGAGGTAAATGGTAATTTTTAGCCACACGAGATGTATGATAATAACAACACTACATCGTAGCAAGTTGTTGTTGGTCTTTTGGCTGCTCCCACTAAGGGCTCGGCCACAGTGGACCATACACGACTTGGCGATGTTCTTCCTGCCACAAACGTCCCATTTCATTCAGGCTTGGGACCGGCACTGCATTGAGACACCAATGCTCTTCTATCACTACCTCTTAATATTCACACAGTAAACACAGATACAAAAATGTTGTGTTTTAAACAAATAAACTACTACTGCTACTGTTACATAAATCACACATAAAGCAAAGACAATTATAAGCTAGTATCAAAAAGTTTCTACACTAGACTAGAACAGATGCAAGGCTGCACACACAGTCAGAGGGAGCACCGACCTTAATAAGTCAGTGTGCCAAAAGACATTATAATTATAATATATAATCTGGAGCTGTGCAGCTGGTGCTCTTCTGACCATGTGCATTACCACATCTGCTATTTCATCATGGGCAGCAAGTTAGAACAACGAGTGAATGTGAAATTCTGTTTGAAACTGGGCAAATCTGCCACAGAGCAAGAAGAACATCGACGGAAGATGACGAGAGATCAGGAAGGCCCTTAATGAGCTCAACCCCCGAAAATGTTGAAACCATTTGGCAACTTGTGCAATGCTCATGTGTGATTTGAACGTGCGCCGTGTTGCTACCAAGTTCGTTTCCAGGTCTTCATGTTGAGGATCATTATCGGTGGCGAAACGTGGGTGTATGAGTACGACCTGAGACGAAGCACCAGTCTTCACACTGGAAGAACCCATCATTTTTAATATTCGTGGCATTGTGCATTGAAAATTTGCTCCCAGGGGCCAAACCATCAATAGTGAATTCTACTAAAAAAAACAGAGCTTGTAAACGAAGATAATCGTGAAACTTTTTGATACCACCTCGTAATCATGATAAACAAATAACTGAGAAAATATAGCTTAAAAAACTATTTTGTGTGAACACGCAACAACTTTATGGTTGTTTGCTAGTTGTGATCTTAATAAAATCCCACTTGTATTAACCTGTCTGTGTACTAGCTTACTATCAGGTGACGAGCAGTCTTAATAAACTTATTAATAAACTTATTAATAAACTTAATTGTATTCAAAAATCGGGACACGATGGCATTTCTATATCGTGTAAATTAAATTATATAGTATATTACAATAAAGATGTCTTCTTACAGTTTTCTACATCAGATTATCTGTAACGGTTCTAAGTGACATTTTTAGATGTACTTAGATTAAGAAAATTAGATAAAGGAATCATATCCAGAGAAACAGGTCTGAGGGCCTGAAAAAGCTTTAAAGAGCCGTAAAACTTTAGTGGTTACTTCCGCATGAATAGGCTTTAGACAAGAGTAAACATTAAATGAGTCAAAGAGGATGCTAGTCGGGGTGGAGAGCAGCAGATGAGTCTCTCATTGAAAAAAGCCACAGACAGGTTCCAGGTGCAGCTTAACTATCATCAAGCCAAACTGCAATACAGTACGTCTATCCCATAATAACAGTTGCACCAAGCCACCTGCAGAACTGATTTTAAACACAGCTGCCATTTTTGAGCTTGAGCCCCATGCACTGCTCAAACAACTCCCACACCTCCAAACAGCATGTATTGCTATCCACCATGAAGTAGAGGAAACTACATATCCAAGGTTGGTTTATAGTTTCGCTAAGGAATGCTATATATATATTTTTTTGTTATTTTGGGAAATCTTACCAAAAAGGTACACATGGCTGAGACTGGAGGTGTGCATATGGTTGGGCATCCTGTACGACATGCCAAAAAGGTCATACAATCAGGAAGTTTGTATTTTCATGTAATGATATATAAAGTCCACGTTGATTAGAATGAATGTACAGCGTTCATTCATTTGATTATTCGTTCGGCCATTCATTCATCCTTAGTAGCTGCAAGGTCAGGGTTATATTTGTTAAAATTAGGCTTTTACTTAATTTATATTTGGGGAAATTACTAACATTATATGAAAATATCATAAGCTTGTACACACTCTTTATACACTCTTAACCTGACATGAACAAAGACAGCAACGCAGCATTATTAAAGTAATTATGCTTGTAAATAATATGATCTGGAATCAATAGATCACCAAATAATTATTGTCCATATTTAACTTTTTTTTTTAAGGGTTGTAAAATAAGAGGTAATTTAAACCAGTTTGACTAAACAGCTTGAGACCCCCTGGACTACAGTGTTATTCTGTGCTATATCTCGAAAAACTTTGCATTTCTCCGTTTAGATAACCTGATCGATGTCCTGCGAGT
Source organism: Clarias laeviceps (assembly GCA_030014305.1). NCBI lineage: Eukaryota > Metazoa > Chordata > Actinopteri > Siluriformes > Clariidae > Clarias > Clarias laeviceps. The sequence continues at coordinate 30,959,137 of JAQMYJ010000023.1, read as the reverse complement.
GCTGGAGCTGTCCGATCACATGGAGGGCGTGTCCTTGGAGGCGGGGCTGTGCACACAGAGAGCTGACCCAGAGGAAGTGGACATGGCGTTCAGGATAGACAAAAAGATCCAGCTTAGTGCTCCAACGCAGCAGCTCTTCCCAGGTACAGGATGCACACGCATATGTAATAAGTGTGTATATAATCTGTTTTATTAGCTGATTTAGTAGGTGTAAGTGATGCAATAAAAATATGATTAGTGTATCATCGAAATGATTTTATAAATATACAGTATAATAGTAATTGAAGGTCTGTATAATAGGAGGTTGATGCAAAGCTTTACTACATCTATACATACAGGATACAATACAATTAAATTAACAATACAAATAATTCACTTGATAAAATTTTTATCAAAATTCTAGAAGCTATAAAAGGAATGTTAAAATTGTTACAAGCGATACAGGCTTACACCCTATTTAAAAATGAACTAGTACCCTACTGTTAATTTTCAAATTTCATTATATACACTACTTTACTGTGCAAAAGACTTGACACCCCCTTATTTCTTTATATTAATAGTATTATGTCGATTACATTAAAGAAAAGGGCACAAATGTTTTACTGTGACAGGGTACAAAGTGCCAAAAGATACAATTTAAAAAGTATTGGTTTATGTAACAACCTCAGCAGCAACCTCATTTCCCCTCTTGTCTGTTCCTACCACCCAGCATTCAGCATCACCAATATACTAATCCCTGGCCTGATCATCTGCATCTGTCTTTCTCTGGTTCATGCCTTAAGTTAAATTCTTTTTTTATGCTTGAATAATTCATAGGTCACTGTGTTGCTTAACAAACACAAAACATTCCTCTGAAACTGGTCAGGTACAGGGACTGGACTGAAAATCTGAGGCAAGAACTATTCCTCAAGACTGCAGTTAAAATACAAGAAAGTCGAAGCAACATACAGTGAAACCTCCGCAAGACGAGCAAAGATTTTTAATACATTTTAACTTGGAAAACGAACAAGTCTTGGTTTACGAGCACCGAGTATCATGTATCACGTATGCGCTTCTTGTTTTGACGCCGAGCGTCACGTGATCACA
>JAQMYJ010000023.1:30927243-30949626 GCA_030014305.1 Clarias laeviceps | reverse complement strand
ACCCCTCCATGATTTCTAAGTAAGAGAACTTGCAAAATCACAGGGTGATCAAATACTTATTGACCTCACTGTATATTTTATAGACTAATTGTATGAGGGGTGTTCAAGTCAAATGGGGACTGAAATTTCTGCTGAATGAAGAATGGTGTAAAACCGATTTCTGGTGAACAAAGGCCTAAAAGCGATTGATGTTTACAGAAGACCTAAGGTACTGTACAGTGATTAGACTCTTGGCTTCAAAACATTTGAACATTTAAAGAAGGCCTTACTTCCGTTAATAATGATCCCGGCCTAGGTGGTTTGGAGCCCATTGCAGTGGTTCCTATGAACATTCAGTGAGTAGAACATCTGATCCTTGAAAATTGAAAGAACCAATCCGCTTATTGTTTTGTCACAGGTTTTGTACTGGTCGCCCTTCGTGACTCAACCGTACCCTTGGGACCGGCTTTAAGGTTGTCCATTGGCTTGGTGTTGGGCATTAGCTTTTGGACTCAAACCCGGGCTTTCCGCATGGCAGATGAGATGCAAAAGGCTGAATACCAGTAACAAGCCAAAGTGTGTGAATCACAGTAATCTGAAGTATACAGTCTGGAGGAGGATAAGATCAGACTGTTTGGGAAGGAACTTGAGTCACACCCACTCACAGAAAGTCAGTGATAGAGCCAAAGCTGTGAAAACAACCCTGCAGTGGTATCATTTACACATCAACATTTATGTTGTGTATATGAAGTGGGTATTAGTAGGTATGCATTTTGGCAGCTTCATATGCGTCATTATGTCGACAGATTGAGCAATTACATCGTGTTACAGCTTGCATCTTTTTTTGCATGTTTGATTTCGGATCTCAATTAGCGCTTTTATGAGTGTAGTTTGTGGTTTTTATATGCCCTGATAATTACCTTGCGAACAATGAACCCTATTTAAATTCAAACTGGCAGGACTTAATCTATTGTTATTTTTGCAAAGTTTGGCCTGAGTTGTCAGGGTTTTCCAGATGACTTGTGTAATCAGGTGGTATTTATGTGTGTATTTATATGATAGGGAGAAATCCAGCAACTGCTGATTGTGGACGACCCCCGGGCCGCAGGAGAGTACTGTCATCACTACATCCCAGACTGTGACTTTCCTCTGCCTTATCGCACCCAGAACTACGAACCCGAGGAGGTAAGCATGCATAGACATAAACCTCCTCCTGTGGCAGTCTTTCATAGCAGCTGTTTCATCACTGACTCATGCATTTCAGTACCTCTCAACAAGCTCCTGTTTTATATCTAAACTGAATTTTTAAGCTAAATGGGAATTTAAGTTATTTTGAAATCGATCTGGTGATCAGTCTGACCTCCGGTACACTCACAGAACATTTGCTTCCCTCACACGTCCTCTTGCAGAATCTTTACCACTCTCTCTCAGTCCCAGGTCTTTGGTTTCTGGCAGGCGATTTCAGATTTATTGCCTTATATCCTTTCAAATAAATCCGTTTTATTTTCTGTGAACTCTCAGCCCAGGCCAAACCTGTCCTCAAAAGTTCACGAGGACGTGAGTAGCCTTGAAGCCTGCAAAAAAAGTTTGTAGGTTGTACGCCTTTTATTTCGACGTAAATCCTCACCGATTACTCAGGCTCGCCCCAGGCACTTGGGCTTTTAACAGACACGTTTGCATTTACTGCAGGTTTTCTGGGCGGTCGTCCCAGAGCAGCCGTCTGTCAGCCAAGCGATAAAACTGAGAGCGAGGACACAGAGGCAGAGTCGTATCTGCCAGACAGCTACCTGCCTGGTCTATTTATTACTTAATCATTTTATTTGTTTGTGTCAGCAGCCTTTAGAGGATTTCTCCACCTGAATCTGCGAATGAAACCAATAGTGAATGAAAGCTTGTAGATTTCAGCTAGGACGCGATGCTAAGTCGCGTCCAGGAAGCAATAAATGGAAAAGCTTTTAGTGTGTAGGATGGTGAGTGTGAGGACGGAGCAGGTGCACGCTTGTGCTATAGGAGCATGACAATGAATGAGTGGCTACTCTAAATTCCTCCTGGGTGTGAATGCGTGTGTGACAGTGTCACGTTCTGGACAGACTGTATAATGTAATGGACTGTGAAGAATGTATAACTGCGGTAGTACATTATTACTGTCCAGGTGTGAAGCTGGTATTCCAGACAGTATTTTTCTTCCCTGAGTCACTGCAAATGTTGAATGGCTGCTGGTAACATCGTCTGCTTTTGCTTTTGCAACTAGACATTCCGTAAGACTCACGCTAGGCATTTTTACTCATGCTTACAGGAAGCACCAGCAAGAGGGTCGGAAGCTGAGATTGTGGAAAAGCAGTGGAGCCAAAGTTAAAAATGCGATGCAAAGTTGCCAGAAACGCTGCTTTTTTGCTTGAATTGATAAGGTGAGAGTTCAGAGGGGAAGCGAGAAAAAAAAACATGGAGGACAGAGAGCTGGTGATGGTAGTGTGTTAGGAATACAAGGAAATGTCAGGTCAAAAATATTTGAATGTAGAATAAAGAGAAGATTAATGCTTAGTGTAGATAAGATAAATATAGATAATTAAGTTAATTAGTATTACAGCAATCCTAGCAGTATTATTTTAAATACAGTATTGATATGGTTTTTGCATTGTTACGGCTCCATTGTTGTTCTGGTTACCTCGTTCTTTGGGTAACAGTGTGGTTATATTTACAGTGTTGTTTTGGATATTGCGTGAATATGTTTGCAGGGATTTAATGTTTATAGCATCATTAAATTTCAATAAATTACATATTGAAATGTTTACAGGCTTGTTATGGTTACAGCATTGTTACAGTTACAGTGTTGTTATGTTACAACATTGTTTGCATTACTGCCACCTATAGGTCTCAATCTCCCTTTTAAAGTCGACATTCCAGGAACAGTCCAGCTTAACCCTAACTCTGGTTACAGTGTTGTTATTCGTACAGTGTTGCTATGGTTACAGTGTTGGTAGTGTTACAGTGATAAGGCTTTCACTGTTGCTATGGTTATAGCGTTGTTATGAGTACAGAGTTACGATGTTACGATGTTTGATTAGCATCCACTACTATCCACCACCTTGATAGTTATATAGCTTTTATGATTACAGTGTTGCTATGGTTACTTAGTTATTATAGTTACAATGTTGTTATGGATGCAGCATTGTTGTGGTTGCATCATTTTTATGGTTATAGCATTGTTATAGTTACAGCGTTGTTATGATTGCTGAGTTGTTATGCTTACAGTGCTGTTATAGTTGCATACATTCTATGGTTACTGCATTGTTATGGAGGCATCATTTTACAGTGTTGGTATTGTTACAGTGTCATTATGGTTGCATCGATATTATGATTGCGTCATGGTTATGGTTACAGTGTTGTTAGGGTTACAGCGTTGTTATGATTACATCATTATTACAGTTGCATCGTTATTGTGGTTACAGCATTATTATGGCTGTGGTGTTATGGTTACATAATTGATATGGTTGCATTGTTGTTATGGTTGCAGCGTTGGTATGGTTACAGAATTGTTATGCTTGCAGCGTTTTTATGGTTACAGTATTGTTATGGTTGAAGCATTGTTACAGTTGCATCGTTATTATGGTTACGGCATTCTTATGGTTATGGTGCTATGGTTACTTTGTAGAAATGGTTACATCGTTGTTATGTTGCAGCATTGTTATGGTTGCAGCGTTGTTATGGTTACAGTGTTGTATCGGTTGCAGTGTGCACATTGCACGAGTTGCTTTAATTCAGACAATCTCAAAGGGCCTTGTGGTCAATGCTTTTTCTTCATTCCACCGATTTAGCTTAAAATTTTTGGGGTCAGAGCGTCAGAGCATGTGTTCAGTCATATTTCTGCTTCTCATCTTTAGGCTGCATTACAAATGCATTCTTTCTAATAATGCGGGTAATAAAGTAGTGGCTCTGGGCAATGCAGAGGCCATGACACTTGAATGCTGAAGATAATTGACTCACAGAGCCTACACTAGGACACACTGAGTACTCCGGTCTGACAATGCCAGAGCCAAAGAGAAGTGTGAGAAATGTTAGTGTGTGAGTGTAAGCTTGCGTTATATGTCTGTGTGAATATATTCGGTGTTTTTGTCCAAGTGTACCACCAAGCCTGCATGTGTGCGTATCTTTGTCACAGTGCACGTGAGAATGCACATTTGTTTTCCTGCACGTGTGTGTGACTCAGAGCCATGACAAAGTGTGGCAGTGGCTCACATTTTTTGGGAAACCCTTTGGGAGGAAACTGGCAAATAAAGCATCGATTTCTGAGCTGGGACATGGGGAACATTGATTTCTGCACCATGCTTCCCATGGAACGTGTGTGTGTGTGTGTGTGTGTGTGTGTGTGTGTGTGTGTGGTTTCTACAGTAAAATCAGAGCCAATTCTTTCCACAGCTGACGGAACAGCGTGTAAAATCAGGCCTGATCAGTATCTGACCCACAGCCTTTGTTACACACTGATCTCATTCACAACACACCCAAACACCTCCTCCAACACACAACTTATCTGAGAAATTTTTTCTAAGTAGACATTTGACCATCAGTTACAACAGATGACCTTTAACCTTTGACCTTACATGCACATTACATGCAAACAAGTGAAAGCAGGAAAACTGTGAGTGTGTTGTGATCACCTGTGTACATGATACTGGCCTGGCTGTCTGATAGTTTTAAGGCTGGATTGGAATGTATTGCTTTAGTATGTTTTTAATAAAGTCATGCACAGAAACAGAAACATGAAGAAGTATCACAGGCTTAAATGTTTTTTAAATTATAAATTAATTATATTTGGTATATCCTGTGTCACTGTATAGTTACCATTCAAATGTATAATTACAACTATAATTAATTACATTTCTGGTAATGACTAGCCTTACTGTTGTTTCGTTTGTTTTATTTGATTAGACTACATTTATTGACATCAGAGCTGTCGCGAGCAGCTTTGCTTTTACTGATGCTTTTAATTAGAGTATCTGTCTAGATACTCCATGTCTGGTGTCACATTTTATTGTGGTAAGTAAAAATAAGACAGCGAGGTTATCAGCGTTCTCTCGACTGTTAACTTGTTCTGTTACTCTGGTGTTTCGCTCCTGTGATATTCTTTTCCATTCACTTCCCCCCTCCCCTATCTAAACTCCACCCCCTTTCCACAAAAGATCAAACCCACCAGTCTTGACGACGTGATGCAAGGCGACGAACAGGAGCCAGCCAAGACGAAAAAAGACAGGAAGGGCAAAAAGAAAGAGGGCAAAAATAAGGACGGTAAGAAGAAAAAGGACCGCTCGAAGAAAGGGAAAGGGAAAAAGAAAGAATCCAGGAAGAAGAGGAAAGAAACAGAAGCTCTCGAGGAGGGATTTCTCGAGGTGGCCAATCATCAGCCTGAGTATCTCACACGTGATATGACCCCGGCTGTAGCAGAGCCCACGACGGCAACGCCGACTCTAAATCTGACCACTGAGCTGATCCCCGAGATGCCCACGCACGAGCCGGATACACTGCCGGCGACATCACCCGAAGATGACACTGTATCACTCGGTGCCCTCACTGTATCTACTCAGACTGAGGTGGAGGTAGATTGTAAACACTGCCCTTCCGGCCCAATCCCTCTTTCTTCATCACCCACTGACCTTAACACCTTCTAACCATGGACTCCTAACTCCTCCCCCCGACACTACCCCATCACCGTCCTCACTAGCCTCCCTTCAGTTCCAGTTCCACCACTAACACTACAGTCTGAAGACATGGCGATACTCGACAGGAAGCATGCACTAAACACCTTGTTGTGTCATTTCTGAACATTTGTATTGAAATCTACATCTAATTAAATCAAATTGAAAATTTCAACTCACTTTCAGGATGCTTATATTTACTACAACTAGTCACTGCACTAACTCAGATAAGCACTCTATTGTATTTCAACCCTAATGAGCAGAAAAGTATCCAGAAGGCACAGTATGACGAACATACTGTAAAGTCTTCACTGAGCTCACGCTCACTCATAGAAACTTGACAGTTAAAGTTTGGAAAAAGATCAGGTCATGTTCCTGGCTCACTGGAGTGGAACCTGATAGCTCTTGTAGCTCGTTCACCTCACTGTTTATGTGTTCTGGGATGCTTTTCTGCAGAAAGTGTGATTATTTGAGTTTCTGTAGCTTTCTCAATACAATCTGGCTATATTTCACATCATGTGTGTGAAAATCCCAGAAGATTCTTGGCAAATACTTGAGCCAGCCCATGTGGCACCAACAACCATGCCACTTTTAAAGGGACTGAGATGATTCTGATCTGATCTTTGATCTAATCCCTATTCTGATCTTTGATGTCAACATGAATAGATAACTGTCGATATCTATATGCAGTAGATATAGATATAAATAAATACACTTGTTTGTACAATTCACAACTCGGAACCAGAAACCATCCTGAAAGTGAACCTGAAACAAACTGCATTTTTAAAATTAGCCAAGCTTCTTATTAACCCGAGTATCTCTTGGTTTCGACAGTAACTGTAGGAATAGTTTGTAGATTTAGTATAGTAGTGTAGTAGTGTGGACTAGATATATATATGACTCATCTCCAGCTGTGTGTACTGATGGACATAACATTTTGTCTTTTTTATGTGTCATGCTTAAAATTTTAATCCCCTTAAAATGTTCCCCCAAACTAAAAAGCCATTATTGCAGCCAATGATCGGGAGCTCAAATTTCACCACTGGTCTGTATGTTTGCGGAGTTTACATTTTTTCTCCTTGTTTGGAGGGTTTCCCCTGGCAACGCCACGGTTCAAACCCCCATGCCCCCTCGGACCCTGCAGTGGATAATCGGTATACTGTAGACAATGGAAGGATTTGGCTTATAATATCTACTGTAGCTTGCCTATTATATTCCTCATAGTCCTGTTGAGACTGTTGATTACGTTTCTATAACTAGCATAATGCACAGGGGTTCATACTGTATAAGCTAAGACTTACAATATAATCATAAAAAGACATAATCTGTATTTCATTTATTTAAAAGAAAAATGTGATATGTGAAGATGTCTTAATTAAATTTCACCTTTATTTGTCACGTATACATTACTGCACAGTGAAATTCATTATTCTGTGCATATCCCAGCTTTGTCAGGAGACTGAGGTCAGAGCGCAGGGTCAGCCATTATGCAGCGGCCCTGGAGCAGACAGGTTTAAGGGCCTTGCTCAAGGGCCCAACTGCGGCAACCTGCGGAACTCTGACTTGAACCTTTGACCTTCCGATCAATAACTCAGAGCCTTAACAGACTGCTCCAGAATAACATTTTTGGAAGGAGTCTCCAGTGTCAGCACTTTGTCATGGTCATACTCTATAGCTGGAGGTTTCCTGACACAGGAAATATGTTAAAAATAAGGAATTTCCTGAGAAATAATTCTCAGAAATATGACAAGCGGTGTTCTATTTGAAGCTGTTATGACATAAATAGTATTGGAACTAGCTAGTAATAAATATAGATATCAACAGATTGAAAATATGTGTGATTGTTTATTAATAAAAAAGGCTTTTTAACAAGTTGTGTTAAGCAATAACCACCTCACAGCCACTACTTTATCACCTCACACCTGATGGCTGATTTGTAACCCCACTACATTCGTTCCCTGCTATAACTACTCCACTAATATTCCTGTTTCCCAGAGCTTTGACCTGACCAGTATAACTGCGGAACATCTCCTTGGTACACTCCTTCCACGGCTATTTTTTTCTCACTATTTCTTTTGCATCCAGGAGGAAAAACCAATAAAAACGCCCGAGGTGGAGGAAGACACCGAGGACATTTACGACAGCCCGTACCCTGACCTCTCTGTCTCCACGGTAACAGCGGGCCCCAATATCAGCGATTATACGGTATGAGCTGAAGTGCAGTGCAGAGCCTTTGAGAGCTGAGATGAACCGCTGGTTTTAATGATGTTTATGCAATTTTCATTTCAGTTCTTTGAGTATGAGGACTTTAGGAACAGCAGCGAGAGCTCGGAGCAGTATGAAGAGTATGAGACCTACGAGGATCGTTACGGGCCAGCGGCGAGAGAGGGCGTGGGGACCTGGAACGGACAGGTGGGACGAAACCGAGTCTCTGACACGAGCTAGTGAAGGAGGAAAGATGTTTGAAGGAGAGCTTTGTCATTCTTGGAAAAAGTGACAGAGAGAAGGACTGATAGTGTACTCTCACCCCGTAAATCACAGTGACACTAGCCAATCACGGGCCTCTCTGAGCTAACATGTGGAAGTAGGCGGATAGCGCTTTCGAGGAAGGATGTTAGTTTTTATCCTCCCTGACTGATTATTGCTGTTGAGTGATCACACTTAACATTTTCATTTGGAAATGGATCTCTAATTAGTTTTTTGTTCACATTGAGAATTTATTTATGTATGTATTTATTCTTTTATACCTATGGCTCATTCATTTTGGATAATCGATTTTGTTTTTGGGAGTTTTCTCAGATGTCCTTGTAATATCTCATTGCTCTCTCTCCCTCTCTCTCTCTCAGGGAAGACACGGTTTGGAGAAAGGCCAGAAAGGAGAACCAGCCATTATCGAACCGGTAAGGCAGAACTACTAAGCATGATACACAATGTCTGTTGATCTCATTGCAGTTTCATCATGTTATTGGTTTTCTGTCCATCAGGGCATAATAATTGAGGGACCTATCGGACCGCTAGGACCTTCTGTAAGATCTACTTCTGTTTCTTACTGTTGAGCAAAATTATCAAGCTGCAGGAGTTAATCTGATAAAGCCACTCTGATTAATGTGTATGTGTGGGTGTGTGCTGTGTTTGACAGGGTCCTCCAGGCCATCCAGGAGTAACAGGCCCCCCAGGACCTCCCGGAGACCCGGGTGATGTGGTGAGCAAACCTCCAAAAAATCTTTCCTCCTCTCACAGTGTAGAGGGAAAGTAGAAAATTTAGAATGATGAAGACGTAGCCCACACATACAGTACACGGAGCCAAGACTTTTTGTTTGTGTGTGTTTGTGCGGTTATAGTGTACTGTATGTGTGTGTATGTGTGTGCTGAGTCATTCCCCACACCCCTGTGCTGATTCAACTAGAATAAAGTTCATAGAATAAAAGTAAACTGTGAGAAAAAGATCGGAGCTAGTCAGTCAACAGGTTAAAAACAACTTTATATTTAAATCATTAATAGTTTGAATACTGTAAATTGATTGTGTTAATTAAATAATGTTATACTAAAGAGGATCCGTATTGCTTTTTTTCCTGGTAGCAAAGACTTCTGTATGTCATGATTTTGTCTTCTCAGTATTTATTATAAATCTCAAAATTTATGTGGTTATTACTTAATTCATTCAATTATTCATTCACTCGTTTCATTTTCAGTAGTGCCTTTCTATGGAGCTCCTAAAGGCACATGGGGGGGTGGGGGGTATCCATTAAATCCGGAGGGGGAAAAAAAATTTGGACAAAAAAAAAAACAAACAAACCCAGAGACCATGTGACTCATACTTCCGATACGGTCCAGCCAAAATACGGAAAGAGCAAATACTCCAGTGCATTTAAGCCATGTTGTGTTGAAGTAACTTTAGCGCTGTCTACTGGCTGCAAGGGAGAGGGACCTAGAAACATTCCTAAAGTCAAGAGGAATACCACAGGAAACTATACTACTCATGAAACAGGACAAGATATCCTACAATAAATTCTATTACAAGTTACAGGCACACATGTTAGTCTACAAGACGCTCCTCATGGTACTTCAACACAACAATGGCTAAAACGCACTGACGTACCCACCGTAATCTGGCGCTGGAGGACTGATTTGAAAGTATGAGTCACATGATCTCAATATCCTTCCCTTCAATTGATTTTTTTTTTATCCCATCCATGTTTTTTTTTTCCCACCATGTCCCTTTAGGGGCTTCGTACATTTTTAACACTTATGAAAGCATTGCAAAATAAAATTGCAAAAAAATCCGGGCTCAGACACGCTCGTGACATCATTAACTACAGCATAGCAGTTAAGCACTGAGGCAGAGCTAAGGCGAAATACAGCAGCACGATCTAAAGGCACGGAAAAGCCAACAACTCATGGGAACAACTCATGGGAAGATCACGGATACCGACAGTTACTTAAAAATAGCTCTGGGGTGCGCTGTGAGGGTTTATACGGATCCCAGCAGTAAGACCTGTGATATATGAAACTGCAGATCACTACAAGTCTACCCGACACACCCTAGAAGCCACAATCTTAACCTACATCTACCTATAGCTCATCATGATTTGTGAATTTGGAGCCAAAAACTTGGAAACAAAAGTAACATGCAAAACAAACCACTGGTCCAGGTACAACCCCAAAGCTGTTATACAAACACAATGCATAAATTCGCTGTTATATATTTATGAAAAATCTGCATAAAATCCCAAATTAAATTCATTACTCTTGTATTTTTTAAAGCTCCATCAGTTGAAATTCATGTCTGAAAAATCATCTGAATCATGCAACAGTTCTAAACAGCATCAAGGTTATATCACAGTTTGTAAGATATGTAGACAAATGCAAGTGAGATCAGCAGATTCAATTATTTTCAACAACAGACAATCCAAAATGTGAGACTGAATCAAGGTCAAAAACATACAGGACGCAATCAGTGTATCAAAGGCAAATAATTCTTCCATACCTTCCATACAGTATTTGTAGACTGCATGGCGGTCTGGGAAATTGAGTTCCTTAATGACAAACATAGTGAATGTGTGACATTTTATTGCTAGATAAAAGTTGCTATATTGTATTTAGCAACTTACTTTATATTATATTTAATTTTATTTGAAACATTTGCCTCTTATACAGTATGTATTTTTCTTCAAAATATAAGGAATGATTATTATAATTTTTTTTTTAGAATGGTATTCTGATATAACATTATGACCACTTATAGGTGACGTGAATGACATTATTCATCGCTATGCAATAGCACCTAGAACTGGGTGGGATATATTGAAGCGGAAAAGATGGGCAAGGATAAGGATTCGAGTATTGACTAGACGGCTCGGTCAAGGCGACTCCAAAACTGCAGCTCTTGTGGGATATTCCTGGTTCTCCAGAGATCAGGAGATACCAAAAGTGGTTCAAGGGAAGAGAATCGGTGACGAAACGACAGGGTCATGGGCGACCAATGGGCGGACCAACTTGTGGATGGCCAAGTGTGTCTGTGTCGTTTTCCTAGGGCAGAGAAAGCACCAAGATGCATTATTATGGAAGAAGGTGAGCCGGCACAGGCAGTGTGATGCTCTGAGCAATGTACTGCTGGGAAATCTCGCGTACCAACCATTGTTACTGACTTAAAACATGTCGTCATTGAAGCGGTGTTCCCTATGTGGTCAGTGACCTCTTTCAGCAGGATAATGCTGGTGCTACACAGCACAAATGGTTTAAGAATGGTTCGAGGAACACAATAACGAGTTAAAGGTTGTTGACTTAAAGTGCCTCCACATTCTCCAGATCTCTTAAAGAACTATTAGTAAATAACATGTTAGAGTTGTGAAGAAATGTGCTCTTCTAAAAAATTGCTACAAATAAATAGATGTGCTACAAAAAGGTACAAACACATGAAACACTTTAAACTGTTGTATGAAATAGTTATTTAGTTATTTGTTATTTTCACTTTTAAGAAAAAAAAAAGTGTATATACTAAAGCTGTGAACACTTTTTGTGTGATTTTTTTTTTTTCGAAACAATTTTACAAAGAAAAGAAAGCCATATAATTTGTGCTGTAGAAAAGTCCAAAGAAAATATCTTGTGTGCCTCCTGCACTCACTCCTGGGGTTTACAAGTGTGTTTACATCTTCCCATGGAAGGGTTTATTGCTGTCTCTGATTGATTCCGTGTAGCAGTTAATGTTGGCGCGTGAAGCTTTAACACAAGCTCGAAGAGGAGAAACCGGTGAGCTAATTGAAAGGATGCTCGTGTTGGATGATGTGACGTGTAGGACGTTTTTATAGTAGTACAGGAGTGATGTACAAATGCTTAACACACACCACCTGTACAGCAGCACATATACAGTATACCTGTAGACAATCAGAGGTAGAGAGAGAGAGAGAGAGAGAGAGAGAGTGAGAAAGGGAGAAGTGATGTTTTTCCTCTATTTTGAAGGGCCCTGAGGGACGTCCTGGCCTCCCAGGGGCTGATGGGATACCGGGTCCCCCAGGGACCATGCTCATGTTTCCGGTAAGAAATCCATTTCTCTTTCATTGCACACATATGGCATAGTCATGCTCGAGGTCCTTGCTACAGTAACAGCGGTGAGCCACATGGTGGAGCTCTGCTATCAACAGATGTATAGTCTTGTTCATTTTTTATGAAATGCATTAAGTAACTGCTTTTCTTTTTTTACTGTATTATTTAGTTAATGAGTAATTTGCCAGACTTTTCACATCCTGGCAGTGTATGCTAGTAATTTGCTTCTCTCACGCTCTGTCATTTCGCTCTCTCTCGCTCCCTCAGTTTCATTATGCCGGCGATTCTCAGAAAGGCCCCGTCTTGTCGGCCCAGGAGGCGCAAGCTCACGCCATCCTCCAGCAGACCAGAGTGAGACCTGCATCTCAAGCACAATTCTGTTTTTTTTATCACACTGAGCTTGTTACACTCACAGCATGTACAAGACATGAAATCTCACATGGTTAATCAGAGCTTTGTTTTTCTCTCAGATTTCACTGAAGGGACCCCCGGGCCCGATGGGACTCACGGGCAGAGGAGGACCAATGGTAAGAGCTTTGTTACATGTCCACACCGACAATAACATTAACATTAGCATTAATATTAACATTGCAAGGTTCAAGGTTCAAGCAGAAACAGTAGCTGATTTGTTTGCCTTCCCCATTTGTTTTTTTTTTTTCTGTCCCTTTATTCCTTTCTCTAATGACACTGTTATATGCTTCAGACATGTATTACTACATTACTTTCCTGACAATAATTTTCAATCCAAAAGTAATTAATGGATGTTTATTGACAATAAAATTTCATTAATGACTTCTGAAGCTGATGCCTGAGGGGAAATTAAAAGCCTGAGGGGTGGCTTGGTTGTTAGCACTGTCGCCTTGCACCTCCAGGGTCCGGGTTCGATTCCCGCCTCTGTGGGCATATGGTATGCATGTTCTGCCCGTGCTTGGTGGGTTTCCCCCGAGTACTCCACTTTCCTCCCACATTCCAAAGACATGCCGACTAGGCTAATTAACATTCCCAAATTGCCCGTAATGTGAGTGTGTATGCATGTGTGCCCTGTGGTGTATTGGCACCCTGTCCAGGGTTTACCCCACCTCGTGCCCTAAGTCTCCTGGGAGAGGCAATACAGGATTAAGCGGTATAGATGATAAGTGAGTAAAATGGCACAAGTACAAAGACAACAAAAGTTCAGAAATACAATTAATAATAGTCTATCTATCTGTCTATCTTTCTATTCATGCATCCGTCTATTCATATATTTCTATGTTTTATCGATTTCTTATCTGAACAGCTTGACAGCAAAATGAGATAATTCCATTTTGGCATTTTTTTTTTGAGGAAAAACAAGTTTTTGTTCTTTTTCTTAATAAAGCAAAAACTATTGCACACTGATAGATAATATTTTGCGCACTGCATTTTTGAGTCACAATGGTTTTTAAAAGCACAAATGGCAAAATAATTTTTATAAATCATTATATTACTGTGAATTTTGTGTGGTTTTGCAAATCAGCTTGCAGTTGTATTTGTGGTTATGTCATTGTGCAATTTAATATAAAAAATATGTTGGTTGAGTTTTAGTAAAAAACAGAGTATCATCTGATTGTGGTTTTGTAATGTGTCACTGTTGCCCAACAAACCTTTTTAATTACAAAAACAGTACAACACAGCATTAAGCACAGCGTTATGCTCCTCTTCTACCAGTTTCAGTTTCACTTTAGTAGTTGAACACAGCACCTTACTATAGTACTTATATGCTCTGTATAACTTTGGGAAGTGAAACAGAAGGTTGCAGTATCGTAGTAGATGTTAAGCGACGCATACAGTACATGTAGTTTCTAAATGCTGTTGTAACTAAAGTGGCAGTAACCACAGTGTAAATTTACATTTCCTTGGCTTCAACACTCTCTAAAAATCCATTAAACACATTTAGTTTGCCAAGCCAGTAATTTCTCTTCACTGATCATGTAAAAGAAATAAATAATGCGATTGGTCTATCAAGACATGTCAAGTTTTGCATTGAAATGTGGCAGCTACACATCATGGTTTTCTAAAACATGAAAGTTCAAAGCTTTTAAAGGAAGGATGTTTAGTGGTTTTGAGAATAAATGCTATGTTATAGAAAACCTTGTGTGTCAGAGAAAAATGATTATGAAACATTTATTGCATTTTGTAGTCAAACTGATTTTATATTACTATTTAGCTAAAACATAAAATGTAAGTAGAATGGGACAAGAGTACAAAAACAACCAAGCACAAAATACAACACAATAGTCTATCTATCTATCTATCTATCTATCTATCTATCTATCCATCTATCCATCTATCTATCTATCCATCTATCTATCTCTCTATCTATCTATCTATGTTGTTTTGGCTTACAACTTTTTGCACTAGGTGTGTTACGCTATGTCTAGAAGCTTTGTATAATTCCAAAGATAAATCTCTAAAGAGAGGATTACGTCAAGTATGAATTTTTTTTCATCTAATCATAAATGCTGAACTTTTTGTTTTGTGAAGGTCAGTATAGGATTTTTATTCTCTTTAAAAGAGGGTTGTTGAATAAGGAAAGAAAAAACACAGATAGCTTACTGAGCCTATTTATCTGCTGGGCAACTATGAATAAACAAATGAATATCACATGTAATCTTCTTGTTTGGAGAACTAAGTGCAGGGAATTATCTACGATTACAAAATATAGTACATGTTGTGTATATGCATGTATTTAATCTGACGTGTGCAGGCAAGGAAAGAAAAAATCCAAGGTTTGATCTGGACATATGTTGAATGCAGTACTTGTGGGATTTAGGGAAGGATTATATTTAATTATATAATGTCAGTGTAAAATTCCATTACACCTCATAAAAGACTTTTGTCCTAATGGATAGATCATCCTACAGTTTTGTCCATATGTACAGTATAATATATATTAATTCGCATGGAATTTAATTGCACATAAGTGTGTTAAAAAAAACGACATCTGTTAAATTTTTAAATGACTAAAATGTTTTACATGTTACCATGAAGAGAACGGAATGAAGGTGTGAGATTGCGTTTATTAACTAGATTTCAATTGCACACGTATACTGTAAGCGCATATTTAAAAATGTACAGCGCCATCTGTTGAATTTTGAGAAGTAATGAAGGTCATTTTTTAAGGCCGTTTTCCATTAAAATTAACATATCTTCTCTTTCGTTCAGTAGTTTTTACATGATGCATGCACAAAGAAACAGACAGACAGACAAAAAAATATTAACTAAATATTTTTTTTCACAAATATCTTTAAATGTACAGACATGCCAACTTTACAGTTTTATTATATGTACAAATATGAACAGTTTGAACAGTTTATTTTTTAGATATATCTGCTACTTATACTCTGTAAAGCCTGTATAATGGCTTTAATCTGGTATGGTCTTCATAAGAGCCAGTTTCATCATAGTACAATCATAGTAGTTTTTCAATTGCACTTGACAATAGTGTTCTGACCTTTGTGTCTTAAAATAACAACTGACTTTTGCTGTTAGTTAGTTAAGTACCTAATATGTTATTTCATAGGTTGAAAAAATATAGTATTGTTCTATAATGTAGACATTATTGCAAAAGTATATTTTGTAAGCATATTGGGTTAATCCCCCTTAAAAAAGCAAAAACAAAAAACTTTACAAGAGTGTTTGAATCATTGTACTCATTGTATATATATAGGGGTTGGACAATGAAACACCTGGTTTTAGACCACAATAATTCATTAGTATGGTGTAGGACCTCCTTTTGCAGCCAATACAGCATCAATTCTTCTTGGGAATGACAGATACAAGTCCTACACAGTGGCCTGAGGGATTTTGAGCCATTCTTCTTGCAGAATAGTGGCCAGGTCACTTTGTGATGCTGGTGGAGGAAAACGTTTCCTGACTCGCTTCTCCAAAACACCCCAAAGTGACTTAATAGAATTTAGATCTGTTGACTGTGCAGGCCATGGGAGATGTTCAACTTCACTTTCATGTTCATCAAACCACTTTGTCACCAGTCTTGCTGTGTGTATTGGTGTATTATCATCCTGATACACAGCACGCCTTCAGGATACAATGTTTAAACCATTGGGTGCACATGGTCCTCCAGAATGGTTCAGTAGTCCTTGGCAGTGACGCGCCCATCTAGCACAAGCATTGGGCCTGGGGAATGCCATGATATTGCAGCCCAAACCATCACTGATCCACCCCCATACTTCACTCTGGGCATGCAACAGTCTGGATGGTACGCTCCTTTGGGGCTTCTCCACACCGTACCCCCCCCGGATGTGGGAGAGACAGTGAAGGTGAACTCATCAGAGAACAATACATGTTTTACATAGTCCTCAGCCCAAGATTTTCGACTGCTGGCTCTATTGAAACCGACGTTTGGCATTGGCATGAGTGACCAAAGGTTTGGCTATAGCAGCCCGGCCATGTACACTGACCCTGTGGAGCTCCCGACCAACAGTTTTGGTGCTAACATAGTTGAGGTGCACATTTAATTCTGCAGTGAATTGGGCAGCTGTAGTTTTATGGTTTTTGGAATCAATCCGGATTAGCATCCGGACATCCCTTTCAGACAGCTTCCTCTTGCGTCCGCAGTGACTCCTGTTGGGTGTGGTTCGTCCTTCTTGGTGGTATGCTGACATTATCCTGGATACCGTGGCTCATGATTCATCACAAAGACTTCACAGATGAGCCAGCGAGACGCGCACCAACAATTTGTCCTCTTTTGAACTCTGATATGTCCCCCATAATGTTGTATGCATTGCAATATTTTAAGCAAAACTGTGCTTCTACTCTGCTAATTAAACCTTCACACTCTGCTCTTACTGGTGGAATGTGCAATCAATGAAAATTGGCCACCAGGCTCGTCAAATTGAGCCATGAAACCCCCAACACTAAATTGGCCAGTGTATTACTTTCATTCTCCAACCCCTGTATATTTATGTTTTCATTATGTTTCACTTCTTTAGTGAAACAGTAGTGATATAGTGATGACAGTGCCTTATTTAATTTTCTGGAATTGTGAGGCTTAATTAAATGTTGTGTAATCTCTACGAGACACCTCTTTTCTCATCTCTCTAGATCTTGTTGTGTGGGTTACAGACAGAGCATTGACACTGGAGACTCCTTCCATTAAATAGATGCCTCCTATCAGAAAGCTTCACCACATCATTGATTAGGACATCAAAAAACATAATAATACACAAGAATATAGGTTTATTATCATGCCTAGAGTATGTACAGCGTCTAACATACAATTCCCTATGAATGAGATTTTACTCATAACATATTAGACTGAGCACATTAATATAAATCATATAAATGATTTATATTACATCTGGAGATGCTGTCAGAGTTGTGGCGTTATAGAATATTAATCAACATCTCACGTGCGTGTTATAGGGTCCCCCAGGCTCCAGTGGACTTAAAGGAGACAGCGGGGACGCTGGACCCCCGGTGAGCAAATTTTTCTTGCATAGCTCTCTTTTCTATTTAATATGACTAATTTGTTAAAGTGTCATGTTGTTTTTTAATGTTCTACCAGTTCATTACATTCACTGCTACTCACTAGAGATACTTCATTTACATTAACGATTACCCCTTGAAACTGCACATTTAAAAGGAATGTTATGTGGAGCATTTTCTACATTTAAATATTTTTTTCCCCTCTTACTCTTGTTTTGTCTCTGACTCAAAGGGGCCACGTGGGTTGCCAGGTTCACCAGGTCCTAGCGGGAAGCCAGGCAAGCAGGTAAGAGCTGCACTGTACTGTACAGCATATGGTTCCGTGGTTGCTGTTTTTTCTTTGAGGAACTTGTTGCTATTTAAGAAAGAGATAACACAGATAACACAATTCTAATTATCCAAAACAAAAGCAGATTAAGGCAGATTTATACATCTTGAGTTTCTGATGAATATTGCATAAGTACGGTGATAATATGCGGATCTACGTGGTAACAATCGCCCTGAACTTTTCTCTTCAGGGACGCTCGGGGGCAGACGGAGGTCGAGGAGCTCCAGGAGAGACAGGCGCAAAGGTGGGTTTTATAGAGAAATCTTTCAACTTTCAAGCAACAACACTTTAACGTTAGTGTCCTGCAGTGCTGTTTAAATTATACATATTAATCACGTTTTATTTTCATACGTGTTTTAAGAGCATGAGCATGTTACCGAGTTGGCTGTACTAATGCTGGAGGTGTTAACTCGGGCAAGTTTGTGAGCCTGATTAGTACGTAAAGGAATAATATGGTAACATAAAATGTTCATAATTTTTCATTTACTTCAATGTACTTCATCAGCCAAGATTATTTGCGTCATAAGGGGTAAAATGCCACTGATAAAAAAAAATCTAACATTTATATTATATGGAATATGTTACGTAAATAAATACAGTACAGTATACAGTATGTTTGCGCTCGGCAAATGCAGTTCATTGTGGTCAATTTTGTCTTTTGGAAAACATTCTGATTGACTTTCACCCTATATTAATTACCTAC
The DNA here is from genome assembly GCA_030014305.1 of Clarias laeviceps. Classification (NCBI taxonomy): domain Eukaryota; kingdom Metazoa; phylum Chordata; class Actinopteri; order Siluriformes; family Clariidae; genus Clarias; species Clarias laeviceps. The sequence continues at coordinate 30,930,917 of JAQMYJ010000023.1, read as the reverse complement.
AAAAATACCTACACCCACTACTATGTCTTAGAAAACACAGAAAACAGCTACCAACTGGGGACGGTGCAGGCTAACACCTGCCTTCTACAAGAAACGTAGCTATATAGGGCAGTGGTGGCTCCACACAAGCTGTGGGTTATCGAATTACTGATCATAAGGTTCGGGGTTCAAGCCCCAGCACCGCCAGGCTTCTACTATTGAGCCCTTGAGCAAGGCCCTTAACCCTATTTGCACCAAGGGCGCTGTATCCTGTTTCCTATCTGGGAAATGCAAAAAAAAAAAAATAATAATAATAATTAATAGAAATAACTGTGGTGTACATGTGACAAATAATTGAATTAGTATGTACCCTCTTTCACCCACAATAGCCCAAAATACCAACGCAATACATTGGCTATTGGCCCTATGACTGACAGGGTAGAAAGATTGTTTAACCCCTCCCATGCAAAGAGCATGGTCAATTTCACTCCTTGGCTCCTGGCACAATCTTCTGACAATGGACCTCACGCCTTTCTGTTGCACTACTCATGAAAGATCCTCACTTTGCCTGTTGCGTTTCTGCTTGTACACCATTTTTAACCACAAAACTTATGCGAAATGTGGCCTAAATGCCTAAAACCTACATACAAAGCTAATCTTTATTAGGTATTTTTTACTAGAAAGTCATGTTGCAGTTAATTTATATAGATTAATCAAATTAACATGTCTGACGTTTTTTCTTTTGTCTGACGTTTTAAAATCAGTGTAACACAAGAAAAGAGAATAAAAAAATGACTCCAAAATTATTATTGTTAATTATATTGTTTTAATTAATAGCATAACTAGCTTGACTAGCTGCTAGTATAAAAGAGAAATTAGCGGGCTAATTTATTGTGTTTAACTATGTAGCATGGTCTTAACTTTTCTACAGGATTCTTACAGAAACTACACAATATCAAGTTAAGTTTGTATATTCGAACTGCACCTGCTACTTATTACAATTTAGTAAACAGCACAGTTTGGAGAATGTATATAAAGATTTTAGGTGTGATAGTCTTCTCTGCTAATTAAGCAGTGTTAGCCTTGTAGATCCAATGTACTTAAACATGCCATGACTGATGACTGCATTCTGAATAAGCCAAAAGGTGGAAAACGAAGGGGAAGAAAGGAGAGCACTGAAGAATCTTTAAGAGAAAGGTTTACTCGCTGACAGAACGGCTAACTGTGAGACTCCGTCAGGTCATCTTTCTGTTCGTGACTTCCATCCACAGACTCGCAACAGATGGAGATGATCTACAGAGACGAGCTGTCAAACCTCTTTGACCTGTTCGCTCGGTGTGTGCGCGCGTGTAATAATGAGCAGAAATGACATTGAGGAAAGAAAACGACTTTAGCATGAGTTAATATAGGGCTGTTTTTTTTTTTGTGAGTGAGTGTGTGTGAATGAGAGGAGAGAGACAGAGTGAGCTTGCTGTTCATTACATGCTATGTCTTACATTTTAGTAATAATAACTATAGTATATAAAAATTAGCATAGGTTTAGCTAGTGTACCAGCCCTATCATTAACTAGCTTATTAACATAATAGCTTAATAAATGCAGAGGAATTGCATGATTTAGTAGCTAGTTTGGTCTGTTCCTGTCACACAATAACACCTGCCACCAAATAGAACTGAATCAGAGATTGATTCAAATCACATGATGTAATTACAAACCGTTAACTAGCTAGCAAACTTTGCTGATGACTTAAATAGTACTGCATAACAGCTATAGCATAGAATAAATTTTCCTACTGGTTTCAATTTCAGTGTAATCATTAGCCATATTTATTCAGCATTCTATGTCCTGGTTTGTATTTTTTATTTTACATTAACCACCTTGTTAGGAAAGTCCAGGATGTAGGTTTAGGCTAAGTGTTACAGTAGCATAGGTTTAGCGTAGCTTCTTAGTTCCTGGTTTTCAAGTATTAACATTAGCTAGCACGATAGCAAAATAGGCTACTGGTTTAAAATCCGTTACGTGATAATTAGCCTAGATTTTGACTAGCTAGTACATTAGCCTAGGTTAACCCATAGCAAAATTTTGTTGCTCAGAATGAGCTTTTTCTTGTCTCATAAGACTGAATTGAGCCATCTCATTACAAGCTCGACTTTGTCTTTTCTATTTCTCCTTAACAACACTTAGGAGAAACAAAGAGACATAACCGAGACACAAAGCGAGACATACTTTTGAGAAACATTTGAGAAATCTGAGATGTACATGAAAAACAGAACTGCATTTGAAGAAGAAACATGAGCTAATAATGAGATTAAAGTCAGATATAAATGAGATGCATGAAACATAAATTACAGTTTTATTGAACATATGATCATAAAATCCACAATTAACAGCATACGGTGTAATAAATGGACAATTTACACAATATAACAGACACCAGCTAAATCAAGACACTAAATGATACAAAATGTCACCCAACCTGACAAAGATATTATGTGTCACACTGCTCAACTCAAAGTATGATTTATGAAGGAGTTACACAAAGGCTACAGCATTGTGACAATCTTCCAGTGAAAAGAATCAGTCAAAAAGTCAATAAAAATTTTTAAAGGAAAAGTGGTTGTTTGCTGTATGTAGGGCTACAAGAACGGGCCAATGCCAGAAAACGTTCTCTCACCGGCTACATCAGTCTTCTCTTGTGGTGGATGTCCAACAAGTTTGTCAAAAGTCTACAACTCCTGGAGTTGCTTAGTAACACTCTCCTGCAGTTTCTTTGTTGAGATTCTTGGTCTCCTGAGGTGGTATGCTTCTGTAGAAAAAAACAACAACAACAAAAAAAAAACAGTTAAAGTAAAATGTATATAAATACCAAGATAACTTTTCCACAAACATATTGGTTTTTATTTATAGAATATAATTGCCCGCTGTCTCTAAAGTTACATGTTTCTGGTAACTACTGTTAAACACTAAACACTCTATAATAAAACTACTAGTTTTCTAAAACTAATCATGCAGTAACATTAACTTACTATTTAAAAAAAAAAAAAAAGAAACTTAATATGTCAAATCACACTGGTTACTTAGGACATGGCTAATAATAATACTGTAACCAGCTGACTGATTTTTACCATAAAAAAAACTTTCAACCTCACAAGTGTTAGTTACCTAGACATGCTAATCCACATGCTAAACCACCCAAAGGTAGCATTTGAATTCTTTTTGCAATTTAAAAACAAACGTAAGCTGTGTAAATTTCAGCTAAGTATACCATAGTTTTTTTTTTTTTTTTTTTTACCACAGACTCTGTAGTTTTAACTTACATTTTGACTCCTTGTCAATAATAATTAAATTTAAATTCGGCGCGAAAAAGTAAAACCCACCTTCACCGTCCGCTTTGTCTTCTTCTTCTTCTTCTTCTTTTTGGTTTTTAACGGCGGCTGACACCAACTTTAATAGGTGCATTACCGCCACCTTCTGTTCCGGAGTGTGGAACAGAGTCTCACATTCTATTTATCAAACCCGTTTCTTTAATAAAATCGAAGAAGATTTTACTATTTACTTCACTCGCCCATTTTATTAATACCTTAAAATTCACCTCTTGATTTATATTCTTTCTTATTTCTTTCATCATTGTTTCTCTTTCTTGCTCATACTTCCTACAGACAAGAAATACATGAGTTATTGTTTCTTCAACATTGC
>JAQMYJ010000023.1:30913869-30927143 GCA_030014305.1 Clarias laeviceps | reverse complement strand
TCTAGCCGCCGTTCCTTTCAGGTTTCTCGCTGTGACTTCCGCCATTTCGTGTTCCACCTCAGCCTCCATCCGCCCTCCCCGCTTTGTCTTCTTGGTCTTTTGTTCCTTTTTATCTGCAGCAGGCAAAGTAGGTGGTGCGCTACCGCCACCTAAAGGTCTGGATGAACGATGGATAAAGTGGCTTTTGCTGACTTGACTCCGAGGCCTGGCGATGCGCTGCACATTTCTCTAACACACTGGTCACTTAAACATTTGCAGGCTTAGAGCATGTGTGGAAGAAATTGTGGAAAAATATGTCTTTATTAGAATCTATAAGTACTATAGGCTTAATTGGGTGGCCATAAAAATGTTTAACATTTAGTCATAAATGTATAATCAAAAATAGGGTTGGTCTTAAATGATAAGTGTGTACAGAAATTACTGAGCACAAACATTATCTCATTGCTTCACTTCTCGATATAAAAATATTCTGTATATTGCATTTTAGTTCTTTATTGGTAATGACATTTTGTACAGAATGTAAAGTAAGTTTGCCATTTGCCAGTTTGATTTCAATAAATTCATTAAGGTGTACACATTTGTAAAAGGTTAGCCATGTTGCTCAACTAGTGACACCTGTTTTTATTAAAATCTTAATAAAATAACTGGTGGTTGGATTTTTTTTTTTTAATAGACAAGCTAGATTTTGAAATAAAACATTTATCTATTACAAAGCAATTTTGTAATTTACTTTAGTCATTACCAACCTACATATCTACTGTACATATCTTCATTTTAGAGATCCAACCTGCTAACCCTCTCCTCTATCTACCCGTATGTGAAGAGTAAGATGAAGTATAAAAAAAAGTACTAAACACTCTTTACTGTAGATGGAACTGTTTGTCAGTGAACCCCAGCCCTTAAACCCCAAAGCATTTTTAGCCATTCTTTGCATTATGTTTTAATAAATATACTGTATATGAATCATGTTTGTGCAATATAGAGTGACATCTTTTCAGCAGAATATATTCTTCAATACAAAGAACTCAATTTTATTTCATTTTAACTAACTATACACACATGACTAAGCAAATATTTTAAAAAGGATCATATCAGAACATATCAGAAAACCCAAATGCACAGTTTACAAGTACTGTATACTTTACGTGTGGGAAACACTGTTTTGGGGAAACAAAAAATATGTGAGTCGCACACAAGACAGATATGAACTATCTCTGAAATTTAGAGGTAATGAGACATATTTGAGACACACTTGAGAAGATTGAGAAAACAGCTAAAATCTTATTCAACTCTCAAAGATGGCTCATTTCTTCATATGTGAGTTGCACACAAGACAAATATGAACTATCTCTGAGATTTAAAGGTAACGAACCACATTTGAGACACCTTTGAGAAGATGCAGAAAACACCTAAGTTTCATTCAAGTCTCAAAGACGGCTCATTTCTGTCTAGGAGACAAAGAAGAGATTAACATGAGATCTCATCTTGGAGTTTCTTTGCTATGGGAAGCCTAAGTTACTTCTTATTATTCTAACATTGGCAAGATTGGTAGCAAATTTAGGCTGCTGGTTTAAATTGTAGTACAATAATTAGCCAAGTTGATCTAGTATACCTAATAAGAAATTTTGCTTATGGTATGTGCTATATTGGGTAAGATGGCAAACTGGAGTACATACCATAATATAACATAACAGTTGTAGGCACCATAGCACTTTATAGAGTACCAGGGTGGGTACTATGGCACTAAAGGCTAGTACTATGATACTGTATGTATCACCATACTATGATATAAATACCATGGTAAGGTGCTTTATTGGGTAACATGGTAGTACTATGGTATGTACCAATGTACAACGTACCACAGTACCATGTTAATGTAGATACCTGCTGAATGTTGGTTGCCACTGTAGACTCAAAATTACCAAGGTGTTCACCAAAGAGGTGTTTATTACTTAAGAGGTATCAGGAGGTATCAGTGCCATAACAGGCTAAATGGCACTGCAGAGGTCACTATGTAAATATTACCACTATGGAATATATACTGTATGTAATAAATACCATACACTGTATAGCATAATGTTGACAGTATCCTGGTGCGTGTTCCATAGTTCCATACTACGGTATATGGTAGAACCAAGTACTATACTATAGTACATGTACCTTTCTACTAAAGCACAGTATGTACCATGTTGTGGTATATGCACTGTATCAGCAAATATGTACCATGGTTCTATATACCATGTTACAAGTACAGTACCACTGGACTACCATTTTACCTATACAAGCTCTGATAATTTAATTTCTACCAACTTCTACCAGCTGGTTTGGGAAGCTGACTAGTCATGACATTAGAGACATGAATCATAATAATAAAACTACTCTTAACCATCTTGTAAGAAAACATAGATTCTGGTTTCAATTAATTGCCCTAGTTTTATTTAGCCTCCTAACTCTTTCCCAACCTTTGCTAGCTTCTACTCAAATAGACATACTGTTGAGGTAATATTCGGCAAGCTAATTTCTTCTCCTGCTAGCTTTAATGCATTACTGTGTTTACTGTGAGTGTGTGTTTCAGAGAGCTTGCTATTTATCATATGCTCTGCGTCTCGCTCATTCATCTCTATCTCTCATGCAGGGTGACAGGGGCTTTGATGGACTACCAGGGCTTCCAGGGGACAAAGGACACAGAGTGAGTGTGGCACAGGGCACCGCTTAATCAAATCCTACATCCCCAGTACAGTCGAGCACATCTGTTTGGCTGTGAGATGCCGTTGTGTCTGTGCCCAGCTGTGCAGTTAGCATCATCTATGCTTTTTTTTTTTTTTTTTTGGTACTAATACACCCTGGTCATTATTCATATCGTTTTCAGAATAATTTAGAACAAAATTTTAATGAAGACAAAATGATTAGACTGAAAGGACTGAAAATACTTTTTTTTTTCTGAATCAGTCAATCAAAAAGAATCTATTAAAATGTAATTGTAGAGTTTGTTGGCAGCCACCGAGGCATAATTTTTCTCAAAAAGAGAGCTCCAAGGCAAGTTAAAATGCCTGCATTCTGCAGCTTTTATCCCTGACACTAGATTGCTGTGGTACGTGATGTTGATTAAAAGCTGTTGAAAAACTCTTTTTTATTGGTGGTAATGTAATCATTTAATTATATACACTGTATACACTTTGTAAAAAAGTGTATTTTCTATATATTTCAACACTACAGGTTAGGTGCATAATCATGATACATGTATACATTTTCATGTTTTTTGCATCATACCACAATGTATGATTACTGTTTGATATGTGAAGGTTTATTTTTATTTTAAGGACTTTTATATTTTGTCTGTTTAGGGGGATCGAGGAAAGCCAGGACAGCATGGTCTACCTGGTGAATCTGGTGAGAAGGTGATGAAAATCTTGACTCTCGTCTGAAAAAATTATAGGAATAATTCGAAGAAATCACAAAATGTATCCACTTTTCTGATTACAGGAAATGGGAAGCTGTCTGATACCTGTTTAGTAACTGAAGTTTGTTTTTCTAGTTTTGCGTCATTGCTATAAGGTATTTAAGAAGTAATGAAAACTTATGGTTACCAGTTTAACCTTAAATTGTAAACCTGGTATCCTCTTGTATTTCTATATTTATCCCAAAGCATATTTACATAAATAGAAATTCAAAGTCTGCTTAAAGGGCTTAAAATACTTCTATTTTATTGAATTGAAATATTTATTCAATTGAATTGAAAAAGTGTGAAAGTTGAAGGACTCTTCAATTGGATTTTTCCGACTGGTAGCATGGAAATGTAATCCGAAACGATGAGTCAGTCAGTGACACAGTGTTATTCTGCTCTTTTATTAAACTGTTTATCTTCACATGGCATTACTGAACCAAATCACCAGACGGTCTCAGTCGGCTCTGAATTTTAAGCTCCAGATGCTTGACTGTGCATTTTGCACATTTACTAAATTTTGTTTGCTTGTTAGCAACATTAGCGTGGTAACTCTAATTTCCAAAACAAAAGGAAGCAAACATTTGACACCAAGCACATCTTGGCTGAATGAATTACTCTTCAAGTAAAGGGAAAATTGTAAGAGATAAAAAAAATTTTTTTGGTCTCATTGTAAGGCTCAGAATGCAAATTTTGATCCTTAGCCTAATTGAGTGTTTAGTCTTTTAACTAATAAGCTTTTGAAAGGCTTTGCTGTCCCAGGTGTAGCTGCAGCAAAACCTCATGAATTGTATAAAAACAGACACGAGTACTAGTGTGCATGGTGGATCCCAATTATGCAAAGTTGTGCGATGTATTATGCAGTGATTCATGCTGATCAAAGCTTTCGAGAGAGGCCAAAAGGGAATATCTTTGCATAAATAAGCTTTTTTCCCATCATTTTAGCTCGGACTCTAACCGAGCTGTGATACGATTCTGCACTATAACACAGTGAAGATGCTAAATTAGGGAACGATGCTCTTTATTTTAGGGGGCAGATGGACCTGTAGGACCAAGAGGACAACCAGGTGAACCTGTGAGTATTACACAAACTCTCTCTCTCACACACACACACACACACACACACATAGAGATGATACACCTCGTTACCCTCTCTCCATCTGGCCCATGGCTGATTATCTGTGACTCGAGCTCGATTCGGTTCCCTGCAGGTGAGCTGCCTCTTTAAATACATCAACCAGCGGTGAGAGAAAGTGAGAGTAAAAAGCAACGCTGGCATTAGCAGGAAGTGAGCTCTATTAGACAGTGCCAGGCCAAATCGTGCACTCCTTAGAGCTGGAGACACGAAAGAGATAGGGCAGAGCGCTGGAGATAAATGCAGGGTTAGAGATAGATGTGCCAGGAGATTGGCCAGTGAGGAGGACTGGAACCCTGGCCTGTATGATTATATTTCCATATCAATCACCTCCCTGGAGATCACAGATGTGGCTCTGGAACAGGTGGCTTGGCCGGAGTACAAAGTCTGAGAGCGATATAAACAAAATACACACATACACACATGCGTATGTATGCACATCCAGAGTCTCTCAATGCAGTAGCACGCAAATGCTATAAGACACGAACATTAACTGTACCACTTCGGGGAAATTGTTTCTACCTTATTTGAAAAAGTTATATCAATATACATTCAGACTCAGGTTATGCATCTGCCGAAGTTGATTTATTTGTTAAAAAATGCCTAACTACGTCCCTAAATACCTTTATTGTTTTATTTACTTATCATTGTGTAAAGGACTTCTATTAAACTTCACTTACTACTATCATTCACTCTCTCTCACTCATCATCTACAACACTTATAGCTGGGGTATTAATCCATTGCAGGGCACACGCATACTTACACGGTCATTCACTCACTACGGGCGATTTGGGAATGCCAATTAGCCTAATCTGCATGTCTTTGGACTGTGGGAGAAAACCTACCGAGCAGGAGGAGAACATGCAAACTCCATGCACACAGACCCCAACGGTGGGAATCGAACCCGGAATCTGGAGGTGCAAGACAACAGTGCTAACCATGCTGCCTGGGAGGGTGGTGTACTGGTTAGAACTGTGGCCTTGCACCTCCAGGGTAAGGATTTGTTTTGGGTCTGTGTGCTTAGCGTGTGCTTCCCATGTTCTCTCCGTGGTTGGTGGGTTCCCTCTGGGTACTCCAGTTTCCTCCCACAGTCCAAAGACATGCAGATTAGGTTCACTAATTGCGTGCATTGTGTGTGTGTGTGTCCTGCGATGGATTGGCACCCTGTCCAGGGTGTACTCTGCCTTCCTGGGATAGGCTCCAGTCCCCCCCACATCTCTGTACAGGATATGCAGTATAGAAATTGAATGAATAAATGTTAAACTTTTGAGTTGCTATTAAAACCCAGAGCTACATCAGCATTCAGAATTAAAGGTCCCATATTTTTCTTGTTTTTAACACAGGTATCAGAGGTCTCCCAAAGTGTGTCTATTAATCCTCCAGCTGACAAACCCCTCAGATAACCTATTATTTCATACCTCAACCCCCTTCTGTTTCTCTCCTCTTTTGAACATGCCGTTTCAGTCTCTGTGTACTGTAATTAAGTTAATGCCTAGCCACGCCCCTGTCGGAGCACAACAGAACTGAGCAAGAAACCGAAGGAAAATTTAATTGGCTTGTAGATGCACACTGGGGACCCATTTGTCTAACAATGACTGTAAAGTAAACTTTCATATTAGGTCCTCAATAAAATCTTTAAATATGTTTTTAACTCAACTCTAAACCTGGTAGTTAAACTATAATTCTTGTAAAAGTAATTCATGAGAATTCTGGTAATGAAACATTACCAACCAATCTCAAAGTCTATTAATTATTTTGTATGTTGTGGCTGTTTGCGGTTTTGTAACGGTGCTGTACTCATTTCAGGGACCGAGAGGACTTGTAGGACCCAGAGGACCAATCGGACCACCTGGACAGCCTGTAAGTCACCCTCCACTACTAATGTATGCACAGAACAATTCACAAACAGTAATATCCGATGGGGAATACAGTATATATATGGATTGTATATCGGCTGTTTGTTATTAACTCCTATTCGTTAGCCTGTGACATTTTAAGAGCTGGTTTGATTTTCAGGGTGTAGGATAAGTTGAAGGTCAGACAAATTTATTGATTTATTTATGAATTAAGATGTGAGTTTTTTTTTCTGTTAATAGTGAATATTACAAATCGGGAGCAAAGAAAGAGACGCACACATTGTATTCATGTTTTGTAGACTGTTTAAAATAATAAAAATATAATAAAATATTATAAAAATAATAAAATAATAAAAAAAAAGGATACAGATAAAGATCAATACTACCATTATTTTAAACAGTATATTTTTTGCTTTTAATATTCAAAAGTCAAAAGTGGCTTTTATTGGAATTTTATTTTCATTTTATTATCAGTGGTCTCTTGAAGTACTGTGCAACATGAAGCAACACAACTGCATAAGTTTTAACATAACTAAAAAAATGACACTAAAGATCATAAATACATGAATACATAAATACAAGGTGCACGAGTGCAAGGAGTGCATTAGAGAAGACAAGACAATATGCAAGACAATTCCTTGTTAGAAGTAAAATAAAAAACACACACAATTGGTTAATGAAAACAAAATAAAAATAGTCAGACGTCTCAGATTTTTCTTCCTTCAGTAGTACAGTACATTAGTATATTTACATTTACGGCATTTGGCAGATGCCCTTATCAGAGTGACTTACATTGTTATCTCATTATAAATCTAAGCAGTTGAGGGTTAAGGGCCTTGCTTAAGGTGGTGGGGTTTGAACCTGTGACCTTTTGATCCACAGTCCAATACCTTAACCAAATATTAAAAGTAAACTAATAGAAAACATGGTTCTTCTTTCTAATTTCGTATTATAATTTGCACAACAAGGATTTTTTCAAAAAGCTCCACCTTGTGACAGCCACATTTGACAAAATCCCAACCTTTAGGTTTTGTGACATACAGTATATCTGTTATACATCTCTATAATGGTTGCTCAGTAGTCGTGTGTATTGATCCCACATCAACAATCTCGCATCTTTCATGCCCGTGAGTCCTTCTTGCTCAAGGTGGGTGAAAATAGTCTATTTTTCAGAAGCTTTGCTAAGAGCAGAGGGCAAGTCCGTTTCCGGTGCGAGCGTTCGCTAATGAAGTGATTCAGAGATATTTATAGAAATCTTCGGATGAGCAAAATTTTAAAAATGTTCCAGTGCTGGTTTGGTTATGTTATACTTACAGTCCTAAAGGTCAGATTTATTATTATTTTTTAAAAATATTGTATTACTCTGACATGTGTCTTTTAGGGGATACGTGGTGTGGATGGTATTCAAGGCTTAAAAGGCAACCCGGTGAGTTCCTGTGAAAATTATTTAATGCATGGATATTAATGATGAGTTACAAACTGTACTTGATGGTGTTAGCACTAAAGAACAACCACGCAAGAGCTGCTTTTCTCAGTCTTGCATTAAGGTCATAATATTAATGAGACATCCAATATAAGAAGTGCTGGGACACTATTCAGGAAGCTTGACTCGGCTCGTTAGATGACTAACATGAGATATTAGCATGAAAGCTGAAGCTTTGGAAGCTGATCTGTTAAACGATTCTGCAGATTAGGAGGTGAGAGAGCAGGACTAAAGTGCCGCTGCATCGCTCTCTGATCAGAATCCCTTAGGGTCTGTTCTCACTGAAGTACAGGACCTTAATATGCAACGAGCACATAAAAGCAAGCTTAGCCGCTCAGTTTAAATCTCATAGCCATCATAACCATAAAAAGAACAATATATCGCTTATATTTCATCTTTTCAAAGGGTCTGTCAGGAGAGCCTGGTCCTCCAGGACAGCAAGGGAACCCAGGCGTACAGGTACATCCGTCGCTTAATTCATCACCGGAATGCATCAGACATATTTATCAGCACACTCACTGTGGTTCCATGTCTTCTTCCAGGGCTTTCCAGGTCCTCAGGGTCCTATTGGCATGCCTGGAGAAAAGGTAAGTGGTGTATTTGTGTGGACTGACCTTTGACCTGCTTCAGAGATCAGGACTAAGCGGCGTGTGTTCGTTCCCAGGCTTTACTCGGAACCCTGGCAGATAATCAATACTGAATCCACACTGAGAGTTACTGAGAGTGGCTTAAATCCTGTTAGTACTAAACAAATAACAAACAGAACTGAAACCACTGTGGCTGCCAGTTTTCAGGCCAACGCAAGATGCAAAAATATGATTGTGGTACAGTATTATAGAATCATTGCATTATTGTGAGCAATGGAGCAAAAAATGTGGTTTTCCTTTCAAAGGTGGCATGAGTGGTGCAACTGAAAAATCTCTCAGCAGAGAAGATTGCTATTTAAATCATACTCGATACGGGCCAATCATGTTCATCTCTGACATCATGCATGTGGTAAAGGATTGATATCACTTTTTGTTCAGTGTGTTATGTTGCCAAGTGACTTCCGGTGTCTTGGAGGAAGCTTGTGTTAAGCCCAGTTGCCACTTTCACCATTTTCGCCAGTGATCACTGTGAGTTCACAGAACTATAAAAAGCCATTGGTTGTTATATGGCAAGATTGTGGTTTTACAGGGTGTTTTGGGGTGACTCATAGTGATCCATAGCCTGTCTATATTAGAGCTGTGCGATTTAATCAATTATGCAATTTAATCGATCTTTCTTTAAATTGATGTGTCCATTTTCAATTCAGAATCAATTCACACAAACTATTTAGGTCAACTTTCAAATGGTAAAAATTTCTAACATTGACAAATTGCTTAAATATATAAGATAATAAGATAAGATATACCTTTGTTTGTCCCACAGCGGGGAAATTACTTTGTTACAGCAGCGAAGAAAAAAATTGTGCAAATAAAAAAAAATAGTACAGTGTATAAATACAAGAGAAAAAGTAAATACAATACAATAGTTGCAGTTTTAAACAAACAAATTGCACTAGTCTCTATACCACAGTCTCTGCAAATACTGCAAACTGCTTTCTTCTTCCACCAAAGTTTATGTGCTGTTTGTGCATTACTCCCACCTACTGGACTGCAATGTGCAGCGGAAAATTGGCAGGAGGGGAAGATTATCGCTTTGTACGAGACGTGACATCTCTAAAAATCAACAAGTTGAAGCATGAAAGAAGTCCAGTCGACTGGACTCAACTTACAGATAACCTCACATGACCGAATGAGAATCTTCACATGCATATTTTATTGGTGTATATTTATTTTACTAGACAGAAAAAGGGGTGGGGAGACATGGGACGTGCTGAATTATTTATTTTTGAATTTATTTGGTGAACTCAGAGTAGGAATTCTTAAGGTGTGACAAAACTCACATCAGTATTATAAGCCGATCAAAAATAAGGAGGACTGGACAGCGCTTTTCTCAGAGTGTGTTACGCCGTCCCCGACATTGTGTGACTGTTGTGTGTTTGGATAGAAAACAAAATGTATTGGCTTTTGATTATCTTTAATCGATTTTTGCCTTAAAACTGTTGTTTGCTGTTTTTAAACCATTAATACTATAATATGTAATATAAGCATTTACATATTTTTTTTGTCTGTTGTTATATGTTTTGCTGTAGATTTCTCTTTTTCTCTGGTAGCAATGTTAGCATTGCTAGCAACATTTTCAACAAAAAAACACAGCTCGATCTAACTCGTAGACATCATGCTAATTTGTAATTTACAATATAGTCAGTGTTCACAAATCAAATGATTACAGTCTTAGATAAAAGGGCAGTTTTTTATCAGTTTTTCAGTTAAAACGGTTTCCTCCGGGTACTCCGGTTTTCTCCCACAGTCCAAAGACATGTAGATTAGGCTAATTGCCGTTTACAACTGTGTGAATGAGCGTGTGAGTGTATGTGTGTGTGCCCTGCGATGGATTGGCACCCTGTCCAGGATGTACCCCGCCTTGTGCCCTAAGCCTCCTGGGATAGACTCCAGGTCCCCACGACCCTGAATACAGGATAAAGCGGTACAGAAGATGAGAGAGAGAGTGAGATTTGTGAGAACACTTCTGCATCATCCGGGATGTTAAATAAAGCAATTAAGGTATTTCAGAATTCTTAAATCTTGTTATTCTGGATAAAATCATCCAGTCAGTTAGTATTTAAGTGAAGTCACATGTTTCTGTTGAAGTGGTGTGAAAGAATAAGAGCACAGCCTCAAAGCAGGGTTTATATTTACACAGCGAGAGAGAGAGAGAGAGAGAGAGAGAGAGGAACTTTATTGCTTTGCTTGAAGTGAGGAAAATATGATTTTGTTCATGTTTCTGTGCTAATTAGGAAGTGTCTCGAAATATGCTAAGTACTAACGGCGGATTTCAAAATGTCACAGAGCATAAGTTCTTCATTTCTGACCTTAGGAAATAAAAATAAATATATAATTTGAGTGCAAATGAAAATAATTGGGTTATACTGAACCAAAATTGCAACATGGCTTTAAATTTCATGTTTGTAGATAAAAAGTGTTAATGCACAGACTAAATTAGTATTTAGTGCACAGACTAAATTAGTTTTGCACCCTTTCCGTGGTAGAGAGCACAGTGATAGGAGCAGTATAAGAGGCTTGGATAATGTTAGTATTATGGTCCCTATATGACTTACTGAACATTGCCTCCCTATACTGTATACAAGGGGTGTTCAAGTCAAAGCGGGACTTTTGATTGTGCAGAATTGCAGAATGCTTCACTAGTGCTTAGATGCCATCGAGGTAGAGAGTTTGCTTAGTGCATAAAAGCCATGATAGGACTGCCTGCTACTGTACATGTCTGAGACACTGGTCTCCCAGGAACTCCTTTAATGTCCCAAACATGTGGAAACGGTCAGGTCTGCAGAGGGGGATGTGGAAATAAATTCCAGTCGAGTACCTGCAATGTGCAAGTGGTATTGGTGAATGATTGTGTGTACAGTTTTCGCAGACATATGTGTCTCTTCCGCAAGTTGGTGACAAATTTCCCATCGATTTTTTTCTAGGATCAGGCGTTCAAATACCATTCAAATATTTTACTCTGGCTGAGTCTTATCACTGTACTGTGCTTGAAGTCAAGTGCTTTACATTTAATTCATCACAAGTCCTGGTTTGACTTGAACACCCCTCATATTTAATAATAATTAAAACTGATTATATTAGAAAACCAAACCTGCAAATACTTTAACCTAAAATTCCAGTTCTTTTTATTTGTTTTTTAAGACCAGCAGTTCTGAACAAGTCAATAGAGTTTATCCTCATATTTTTAAAAATAGAATTCATACTGTGGGAAAAATCTGGACCGCTCAATCCTTGAAAAGCATGCTGGTGCTTAGAAGATTTCATTTTCTTTCTCCAAGGCTTTTGTCTTTGATTTCAATCACTCTTCTCTGTTTTTGTTGTTTGTATGTGTGTGTGAGTGTGTGTGAGTGTGTGTGTGTGTGTGGTTGTGAGTGTGAGAGTGTTTCCTACTAACAAAGCATCATTTGGTTTCTAGTCATGACCCACGCCGCTGACAGCATCCGTTACTCCGAAAATGAACGTTTCCTGTAATAGCGTCGGCTGTAATTTATGGAAGGGTCCCTACACCGCCAGGCATACTTGTATTGTGAGTTTAATGAATGAGGAGAAGCCTGGATTGTCAGAATATTGTAATTTATGAACACACAGATGTGAGAGCTGCTTGATTTAACCACAAGCCTTTTATTTAAGTGTTGTTTCTGAAAAATGTGAACACTTTTTTAAAATATATTATTATTATTTTAGGCCACAGTAGACTGCTATTTTTTTAATATAAATGAGAATGAAGATGAGGTGAAAGAGTTTGTATTTGATACAAGTACAGGAAAAAATACTTCATTTTTTTGGTTGGAAAATTTTCGTTCATCTTGAGACCTTGACTGAAATGTAAACTCTTTGTTGTTTTACATATAACCTGTAAGAGTTTTGCTTGGCGGTGCACACAACTCAATTATTTTGAATGTGTATATGATATTAATTATAATATTGCTTAATTACACAATGCACATTTCTACAAGAGGTGTGGTCATAACATTAAATAAGTAAATAAATAAACATGCGGCAGGGTGGCGTAGCGGTTAGCACTATGTCCTCGCACCTCGGGGGCCGGGGATCGATTCCCACCTCGGGAGTTTGCATGTTCTCCTTGTGCTTTGTGGGTTTCCTCCCACAGCTAAGACATGCAGATTATGTTAACTGCCATTCCCAAATTGGCTGTACTGTGTGTTTGTGTGTGTATGTGTGCCCTGCAATGGCCTAGCACCCGTCTAGGTGTACCTCGCCTCGTGCCTTAAGTCTCCCGGGATAGGCTCCAGGCCCCCGCGACCCTGCGTACAGGATAAAGTGGTATAGATAATGAATGAATGAAAAATACATGAATAAATAAATATTCATGTTGTTTTTCATGGTCTAGGTGATAAATGTTCTGATATGTAAACTCAGGTATAAGGATCTATGATGATCTTTGTAGAGCTTTTCTCCAGAGTGACAACATGAATACATGTACATTTTCTCCACAGTTATAATAACAATTTAGCAGAGGTGGAAAGAGTAATACATTTTTGCACTCAAGTAAAAGTACTGTTACTTCTGTGAATTTTTACTGAAGTACAAGTAAAGTTACCATTATAAAAATCTACCCAAGTAAAAGTAAAAAGTAGCTCATTAAAAATTTATTTAGAGTAAAATTTACCGCGTTACATTTTTTAACAGCGGGGGTGGGATGGGGGATTCTAGTGTAGTTCAAAAAAGACAAGCGGATATAAATCTCAA
>JAQMYJ010000023.1:30885192-30910192 GCA_030014305.1 Clarias laeviceps | reverse complement strand
GTCGATATCTGAGCCTCTCTGCCTCAGGTCAGTATTTTCCTCCCGGAGGCGATGCTGCGTGCTGAGACTCGTACGGCGTCGCTGATGCCTTTTGTTCTTTTTCCAACAGGGCGCTGACGGCGTGCGAGGACTGAAAGGAAGCAAAGGAGAAAAGGTACGAGACGGGAGGAAAAAAAACAAAAACTTTCTATCTTTCTCTTTGTCTTTGTGTTCTCTTTCTCAGAAGTCAGAGATACTCTGGAGAATAGAGGTTACTCCCCCTGCACTTATCACTGGCAGAGATAAGGCCAGGCTACGTGCCACGCCAATAGCAGCAGCTCCAGATAAATTGTTTTTTTTATAACACTAGGCTGGCAAGCTCGTATTTTCTACACCAATGTTAAAAAAAAGAGCTTGGTGTGCAATATAGTGAGAAATTCAGTTAGTGATGGATGGGTGGTTCTGTTCTCTTCACGGCAGGGAGAAGATGGCTTCCCAGGGACCAAGGGTGACATGGGAGCTGAGGGAGATCGAGTAAGAGTCCTTTATGGCCCGTTTCATGGACAGCGTCCATTTTTTAAAAGGCTTCCTGGATATGGATTCGAAATATAATGTTTACTGTAAGACAGTAGTCATAATTATGTGTGTGTGTGTGTGTGTGTGTGTGTGTGTGTAGGGTGACATTGGGCCTTCTGGACCACGTGGCGAGGATGGACCAGAAGGATTTAAAGGCCAGGTGGGCCCTCTCGGCGACCTCGGACCTCCAGGCATCGCTGGAGAAAAGGTGAGGTCGCAGCTGTTCATGCACTACACATAACTCTAACAATAACAGTAATTACAACCAGGTCATGCATTGATATTGATGGCATAATCAGAATAGTATGATTAAAAACTAATTACATCACGCTATCTATCATTGGATAGTCATTACCAAGACAACACTGGTCAAAAGTTTGGACACACTGTCTAATTTAGTGTTCTTTTTTTCATTCCTACATAAATGTTTTTAAAACAATCAGTATTGTTAACTTTTCTTTCGAGCCTGGGCTGAGATTAAATCTTCATAAATGGTGCTCACATTGTAAACCTGAAGTTATTAAGGCTGATAATTTTATTATCCCAGATGTATTTTCACCAAGCCAGCTACACATCCAGGACCCAAAACCCACCTTTTATTCGGTCAGGATCACATTTAAATTTAACATGAATTCATCCAGTTTTGATGTCTTCCATGTCCTCAGGGCAAACTCGGTGTCCCAGGGCTACCCGGCTATCCAGGAAGACAAGGCCTTAAGGTAAGCCTGCTGCTCACTCTCCCTGGTGTACGAATTCCGAAAAAATAAGCTGACGGCAACGTGACCTGAGCAGTGACTGAAAATTCTTTCCCGCATTAATATTTTAATGTATCAATTAAACCAGGGCCAGTTAATGGCTACTAAAGGCTCTGTTTCATTAATAGGTTATCAGAGACCACAATTGATGTTGGGTTTATTTATGGTAATGTGATTTCTGGGGTTAATTTGTGGTTAATTAAATTTAGAAGTAGATTAATGAGAGGAATACACTAATTGATTAGCCTCTGCTCTGGCCTGCAGGGATCCGTCGGCTTTCCAGGAGTACTGGGTGTGCCAGGAGAGAAGGGGAAGCGGGTAAGGAGGAGTGTGAGAAAGGCAATTCTGTGTATGTGTGTGTGTGTTTGTGTGTGTGTGTGTGTGTGTGTATGTATATGTAGAGCCTATGTAGTACGTACAGTATGAGCATATTTCTGTTCTTTTCGCAGGGATCTGCAGGTACACCAGGCCCAGCAGGGGAAAGAGGTCCAAATGTAAGTATTATAGTCCTACATAGTATATAACATGATGAAATTTCTCATATATAATCTCTATATTTAAAATGGCAGTTTGTCATTTTTAGATGTTTATGAGACAAACTAAATTTGCAATGACAATGTTCTTTTCCCCAATCTGACCCCGCCTTAGTCTGGGATATCTGTGTTTGCTTTTGTGGCTGAGAAACAGTAGCAGGGATTGACAAATGTATAGCCAGGGCTCCAAGGATAAACATCACTAAGCAGTTTAATACACACTGAGGACAGTCATCCTTGGCTAGACTGGCTCTTTTGCTTTGGCATCAGAGAGAGACAAATGCCATCCCTCCTACTCTCTGAGCAGGGCCAGTTTTGCTCTCTTGAAAGTCAAACTCTTGATCTCTAGATGGTTTACTTTGTGCCACTTGGGTGCTTACTTCACACACTTCCTTAATAGACGATAACAACTACTGTATGGTTAATACTTATACAGGAATGTCCAGCATATACCGATCAGCCATAACATCAACACCGCCATCAGGTGAACTGAACAACATTGATCACCAATTACAAACCAGCAAACTGGCAACAAGATCATGGTTACTCGAGGACCAAAGGCCAGTCTATCTGGTCTGAACCAACAGAAAAGCCAATGCAGGACAAATCACTGAAAAAAGTCAATGCTGGCCAATATAGAATGGCACCAGAACACCCAGTGCATCACAGCCTGCCACGGAAGGGGCGCAATAAAGAACCCAAGGCCACCGACCCAGCCTCCAACCACCGAGCTGGCCTCCAAACTCTCCAGATCCCAATCCGATTGAGCCTCCATGGGATGTGCTAGACAAACTAGTCCAATCCACGGAGGCCGCCGATTTCAAAACCAGTAAAATGTAAATAAGCAATCCATTAAATGTTTTTTTCATGTATCTTTGAAATTATATAAATATCAGAGATCTAGAAATATATCACATAGTAGGTGGTGTATGATATGAAATTATGATCACCCTTGTTTGGTGTTCATTATAATAAATAAGCTGCTTTGTCCAGTGTGTTTGTAAACGACACAAATATCGACCTCGACCACCTTAAGCGAATTCAATTTCCCAAAAGTCATCGTTAAATGGTAGAGCAAGCTGATTGATTAAACCTCAGTTGCTTTTACAAAACTGGGCCTAGAGCGTTATTCTGAAATAGCATCGAATAAGGTCAAGCTGAGTACTCAGGAACTGATTTACGACTATGTCATTTTGACCACAGGGGGCACGCGGAGGCCGAGGGGCACGAGGAGCTACAGGGGCACCTGGAGCCAAGGTGAGGAATTCTGCATCTTTTTCTCATAGTCTTGTTTATGTGCGGTTTTAACAGTTCTTGCACTACATGCTGCGGCAACTCTTTGAAAATAAAGAAGGCGTGAAAAATTAATGAAAGCTGGATTTACAATAAAAATATTCTGAATGCACGCTGAGGTTTGTTTTATATTTAATTCTTTTCTTTTATTAGGGCTCGTCTGGCCACGATGGCCCACCAGGTTCCACAGGAGAAAAGGTACATTTATCGCCATTAGAGTAAAAACTGTACTGAGTTTGCATAGTTTTATTAATGCATTCTTGTGTCAAATGTGCATTGGTGTTCGAAACCAAGCTCATTACCATGCTTCATTTATAAATTGATAGTATTTTCTTTTATGTCTAATGGGAATGAGACAGAATGAGGTTTAGTCGGCTGTTTGTTAGCAGATTGGGCTACTTTTACAGTCATGCACAGAATAAGTGATGAACTTGCACTTTTTCTAGATTAGTGTAGAACCGCTCCAAAAATTCCAACAATAACAAAAAAATATTAATGTTTTTTTTTTCCTCTGCACTATTGTCATAGGGTCCTCAAGGACCGCAGGGACAGAATGGATATCCGGGACCCAAGGGACCAAATGTAGGCATTATGCATCCTAACAGCAGTGTTCTCTGAGGGCATGGGTGTGTTTTTGTTCTGAGTTCTAAGTTTGCCATCTTTTTAGGGCCCTCCAGGAAAGGATGGGGTGCCAGGTCATCCAGGTCAAAGGGGGGAGCCGGTGAGTCAGATAATTGATATTTTTGGGCTACCAGAAGGCATTTCTTTTTATTATTATGATTGTTGTATCCAATGCGCATGCAAGAATTGTGATAATTTCCATTGGGACATCAAGAGACGACAATTAAACTTACGTAAATCATCGCTATTAGTATTTGCTTTGGGAATTTGTCATATTTGACCATCGCATATCTTCATGCAGGGATTTCAAGGAAAAACAGGGCTACCAGGACCTGTAGGAGTGGTGGGACCACAGGTGAGTCTAAGGAAATAAACTAGCCAAGCAAGCTTTTTTCCATATATAAACTTATTGTTGTCTACATTTAAGGCTTATTTTGTGTGGTTTCCTTTAGGGAAAAACTGGAGAGACTGGACCAACTGGGGACAGAGGTCACCCTGGGTCGCCAGGACCTCCTGGCGAGCAAGGTCTGCCAGGACCGGCAGGCAAAGAAGGTGCCAAGGTGAGTCGTTTGGTTACAAACAAGCCACATCTATAATTATTAATCCCAGGAGATCATGAAGATGTTCCTGACATCTTTCAATGAGTAAACAAGCCATCAGCTCACGGTGAAACTCAACAGTCTTTCATGTGTTTTCTGGTTTCCAGGGTGATCCGGGCCCCATGGGGATTCCTGGAAAGAGCGGCCCTGCAGGGCGCAGAGGGTTTAGAGGCAGTCGAGGCATGCCAGGCGCCACGGTATGGATTTTGATCTTGCCGTCTCAGGCAGCAGAACTGGCAGTATTTACTGTGAAGAGAACATTTTTAAAAATATATAGGAGAGCTGTAGGCAAACAGCGTATCATGTTGTTTGAATTATTCATAATGTGTGTGTTTTTCTGGATTGTTAGGGTGCTGCTGGTTTGAAAGGTGAAGAAGGACCTCCTGGTCCTGCAGGAGCGATTGTAAGTACACTTTGAGATGGAAGACTCTGAGTCACTAATACCAGCTAGTCTTTAAGATTATGTCAGACAAGATAAATGGTTTGTTATCGGACAGTACAGAAGTTCAGGAACAGTGTCTAAAATTATATGAGAAAGGATTTTATGAGCAGTATCTAAAATAGTAACAGAAAGGATTTTAGGGAAAGTGTTTAAAAGGATCAGTAGTAACTGGGTCTAAAATTATGTCAGAGAGGACAACAGAAATATTGTCAGAGAGAAAAGCAGGGGAAGTGTATAAAGTAATATCAGAGAAGACAGCAGGGACAGGATGTAATGTCATGAAAGAAAGTTTATTTTGAACATATATAAAATTATGCCAGAGTGAACATCAGGGACATAGTCTAAAACTACTTCAGAGAGGACATTAGAAATGGGTCTATAATGTCAGAGAGTGCAGCATGAGTAGAGTCTAAATGTTGGCAGGAAGGACGGCAGGGACACTGACTAAAATGATCTTGGAGAGGACATTAGGAACAGGGTCTACAATGATGTCAGAGTGGACATGATGAACAGGGTTTAAAATGTCAGTATGGACAGCATGGACAGGGTCAAAGTTGATGTCAAAAAGGAGAGCAGGAACAGAGTATAAAATGTCAGAGAGGACATCTGGGACAGGGTGATGTCAGAGTGGACATTAGGAACATGTCAGAGAGAGGGCAGAGATGCGGTCAAAATCATGCCAGAGGACATTATTTTAGGACAACAGAGTTTAAAATGTCAGGGAGGTCATCAGGGACAGTGTCTAAAATTATGTGAGAGAAAACAAGCAGCAACGAGGTGTAAAATGTCAGAGAAGACAGCAGGGACATGGACTAAAATGTCAGAGAGGACAGCAGGTATAAGACATAAAATATTTGAGACCACAGCAGGGAAAGTGTCTAAAATGAAGTCAGAGAAATCATGCAAGAACAAATTCAAAAATGTCAGAAATGACATTTCTAAATGAAGGCAGATCAGTGATCTGCACCATCTTTTTACAGGGTGCTCCTGGGGAGAGGGGAACCTCTGGCCCGGCAGGTGGGATTGGTCTTCCTGGACGTTCTGGAGGTCTCGGGTCTCCAGGACCAATGGGCGAAAAGGGAGAACCTGTAAGAACTTGAAAGGACTTTTCCACACACACTATGGTAGCATTCTGTTCTGGTTCTTTTTTCCAACTCACACTACACTGCTTTTCTGCCTTAGGGAGAAAAAGGACCCACAGGTCCTGCTGGACAGGATGGTGAACAGGGGCCCGTTGGTCTACCAGGTTCTGCTGGACCACCTGGTCCACCTGGAGATGATGGTGATAAGGTGTGTTTACAGTGTACTTCTGAATTAAATGATGATGATTATATGACATTGCAAACATTAAAACATTAAAACATGAACACAAGCCTATGTGTGGGTTCCTATAGGGAGAGCCTGGTGGTCCGGGACAGAAAGGAAGCAAAGGGGACAAAGGAGAGTCGGTAAGAATGACCTTATTGTAATGTGTGGCATTTTCAAGTGTGGAAAATATTGATTAAATTCTGTTATGAAGAGAATGACAAAACATCCTAACGTGAACGTAATGTGTTCTTAGGGACCTCCAGGACCAACAGGAAGTGTAGGGCCTATTGGACCCCCTGGACTACAGGTATTTCCACCACAACAATTACTGACCTCTACTAATGGTTAACAGTTTAAAGTATTTTGAAAACATAGTACAATTAATACTGTTTAAATATAAATATATATATAAATCAAAATAGAAATCTAAGCATTTCACATACAGAACTGAAATCTTTCAGGGTGTAGATGGGGAGCCAGGGCCCCGGGGCCAACAGGGGATGAATGGACAGAAAGGTGATGAAGGACCTCGCGGACTTGTAGGTGCCAACGGGCCACCAGGCCTGCAGGTAAAGAAATCCATCTGGGGTTCTATCGCCTGCAGTCAGTGTACTTGATGCAGTGGCTCTAATGACCTGTACCTGTGTGTGAACAGGGAATGCCTGGACCCCCGGGAGAAAAGGGAGAGAGTGGCCATGTTGGACCAATGGTAAAAATATAGCTTCTTCCTCTTCTGTTCTTTGCTCAATGTTTTTAATTCTTGATTTCAGAAACTAATAGAAATTGATAATTTAATGGATTTGTTTTATGCAGATTTACAGCATACTGTACATAACCTCTATATTGTACAGATTAAGCAATAATGGGGCTTTTATGATTACTTTTAACGTATATTGTATAATCACAGCTTATAAATGTTATTACAGTAGCTATACTTAAAGTTTAATTCACTATGCCTGTTAGGCCACGGTGACAATACAAAAATGACATGCGAACATGCAAGAACATGTCTAAAGTTCCCACTGGAATATTTGTCATACAGACTACTTTTGTCAGGTTGGCATAACACCTGCGACAAGTGGCACAGGGCTGAGTTATGACAATTGACTTTGCAGCTAAGTGTGCTCCTGTTATAGGACAGAATTATGTAATAATCTAATTGGGATATCGTGAGCTGCTAAATTAGGAAAAGTTTTTATTTGCTGTCAAAGAAAATATAAATATAACTACATTCTTATACAGTACTGTATAAAAATCTTGATGCCACCCTCCCCACCCAAATTTAGTCATAATCAGTTCCAACCAGGGAGGGCGAAGGCTACGTGTTGCCTCCGAGCCACATGACACCAGCCAACCACATCTTTTCAACCTGCTTGATCACGCACCGTTGGGAACGCTTTAACACATACAGTACATTCCGCTTGCATGAGCTTAAAGATGCCCATGATTGGTTAGAGCCATACTGACATGAGAGCTTTACATTGCCACTCACCCATTTCAATGCTTGATTGATTCAAGGTCACTGTGTGGCTTAACAAACATAAAACATTCCTCTGAAACTGGTACTGGACTGAAAATGAGAGACAAAATCTTGGCAAAAATAAGAGCCAGAAAAGCCCTTCAGGAGGCCTGGAGAACAATTCCTCATGACTACATTAAAAATACAAGAATGTCTGGCGCTTTGTAAGTAAAATATGAAGAAATGGGGAGGTGTCAAAACTTTGCCAAGTACTGTAACGTTCCATAAAACTTTTATAAACAGATGCAAACTGAGACAACATGTAAATCTGATGTACCAGACCCCTGTCGAGTGACAAAGCTGTTGTTATAACATTATAACCTTATACTAAAAAGCACAATATTAAATACAGTTTATTTTACTTAGGTGTAAGAAATAAGCACTATTAAATGTTTTTGAAGGGATCAAATGGGAATTATGTAGTCTTATAAATGAAGCCCTAACCTGTGTTACAATTTTGGGATCCTTACCATTAGGTTTTATCAAATTTTGGCAGTTGGAATAAAATGTGTTGATTCATTAAGATCCGCCCCCTCACGTGACAATTTCGCCAGCCAAACCTTTGCAGTGCAGACACCTGTGTTTTTAAGCAGTGCTTTCTGGAAGTTTAAAATCACTTTGCTTTTTAGATAATTTCTGGCAAACTTCCTCTCCATACATGAATTTTTATTTAGAGCTTTAAATGAGGCGTGCCGGCACAGTGGTGTAGTGGTTAGCACTGTTGCCTTATACCTCCAGGGTCCGGGTTTGATTCCTGGCTAGGTTCGATTCCCATCTCTTTGTGCATAGAGTTGGCTCTGCAATTAATTGGCACTCCTGGGATAGGCTCCAGACCCCATGCGACCCTGAATACAGGCTAAAGTATTATAGATGATGAGTGAGTGAGCTTTAAATGAACAGTTATTGATACATTGCATCTGTCAAGTATTCACAGAGCTTCAGTTTTTCCACATTTTGTTATGTTTCAGCCTTATTCCAAAATGAATAAAATTCATTCTTTTCCTTAAAATTCTTCAAACAATACGCCATAATGACAACTTGAAAGAATGTGACATACTCTGGCGCTTCATAATGATTGCACACCGCGATTGAAGTCCACCAGTGGTAAATTAAATTGATTGGACATGATTTGGAAAGGTACATGCGTGTCTATATAAGGTCACACAGTTTATACAGTTTATTTAACAGTGCATGTCAGAGCACAAACCAAGCCATGATCTCCAAGGAATTGTTTGTAGACCTCCAAGACAAGGACCTTCAAGACAGGACCCCCATAAAGGAAATGTATTGGGGGACATACATGGGGAATGGGGTAACAAAACATTTTTGCAGCACTGAATGTCCCAGTGAGCACAGTGGCCTCCATCACCATAAATGGAAGAAGTTCGGAAGCACCAGGACTCTCCCAAGACCGGACTGCCTGGTCAAACGATCAGAATGGAGGGAGAAGGGCCTTAGTCAGGGAGGTGACAAAGAACCCAATGGTCACTCTGAAACAGCTTCAGCATTTCACTGTGGAGAGAGGAGAACCTTCCAGAAGAACTACCATCTCTACAGCACTTCACCAATCAGGACTGTATGGTAGACTGTATGGTCCTCAGTAAAAGGCACATGAGAGCCCACCTGGAGTTGGCCAAAAGACACCTGAAGGCCAAGTGTCATGTCTGGAGGAAACCAGTCACCACCCATCACCTAGCCAATACCCTCCCTACAGTGAAGCATAGTGGTGGCAGCATCATGATGTGGGGATTTTTTCAGCAGCAGGAACTGGGAGACTAGTCAGGATTGCGGGAAAGATGAATGCAGCAATGTACAGATATCCTTGATGAAAACCTGCAACCAACATTCCAACAGGACAATGACTATAAGCACACAGCCAAGATAACAAAGGAGTGGCTACGGGACAACTCTGTGAATGACTGACCCAGGCAGAGCCCAGACTTGAACCCGATTGAAAATCTTTGGAGAGATCTGAAAATGGCTGTGCACCGGCGCTCCCCATCCAACCTGATGTAGCTTGAGAAGTTCTGCAAAAAGAATAGGAGAAACTCCCTAAATCATACTGAATCATACTCAGAAAGACTTAAGGCTGTAGTTGGTGCCAAAGGTGCTTCAACAAAGTATTGAGCAAAGTATTGTGAAAGACCGTGAATACTTATGTACATGTGATTTTTCTTTTCCTTTTTTAAAATTTTAATAAGTTTCAAAGACTTTAAACAAACTTATTTCACATTGTCATTATGGGTTATTTTTTGTAGAATTTTCAGGAAAATAATGAAATAAATCCATTTTGGAATAAGGCTGTAACATAACAAAAGGTGGAAAAAGTGAAGAGCTGTGAATACTTTCCGGATGCAATGTTTAGTCGAACGAAATATTAAACAGATTACAGAGGTATGTCAAAGATATGCAGGATTTCAACCCAAAGGAGCATGAATGCCGTTTAGAGCAACAACAACAACAACAACAAAAATCACGTAATAAATGAAGTCTCTTAATGAGATCCAATATCTTAATGAGATCTGGAAGCAAAACAAATTTGCATGTTCATTCAGTTTTAAATAAATTAGCATACCCCTTAAAGACCTAATGTATATCAGGTGGAGTTTGTTTTGTAAACCTTCTGTAACGGTTATCAAAGACGTTACTTTTACATCAACACTGAGGGATATTTAAGCGTTTCATAAATGTTTTCATGTCCCCAGTATGCATGTGTGTTTAAATACTAGTGATTGTGAGAGCAAAAGGAGACTTTGCACAAGTGTGTGATGAGTCTCTCAGGGAACAGTGACAGACAGAGAGAGAGAGGCAGTAATGGTGAGGAGGGAGGCAGTGTGACAGCTGTTAATCAGATTACCATGAGCCTGGACCATCTAATGAGCGTGCTCCTTTGTGGTCGGCTTCTCACGGCCCTGTCAGGCATGAAGGAATGCAAAAAGCAGTTTGACAAAAGCTGGTTTAGACAAAGTGCAGCATAAGAAATAAACAGTGCATCTTGTCGTAAAGTGTATGCATGTTGGGGATCATTGGATTTTCCAGCTTGCAGAGTCAATATAATTTTTTATTAAGTGTTGGATTTCTTAGTGTGCAGGCAGATGCTGCACGGAATAAAGACTGTATTGGGTAAGACTTGTTTGGTACTGGTATTTGGGGGTTAGGGTTTTAACAGGAGTTAGGGTTGGGGTTAGGATAAGTCCTAATATTTGAAGTTGGTGTTGGGGTCAGATTGTGATTAGGGTTTGGAGGTTGGGGATAGGATTGTTGTTCGGATTAGGATTGTGGTTGGAGTCAATTCTAAATGGATGGGGCTTTAGATTACGGTTTAGGGTTTGTGGTGAGGATTGTAGTTTGCTTTACAGTTGTGGTTGGAGTTTGCTGTTAAGGGTTTGGGTTTGGATTAAGGCTTCATTTGTCACATCTACATTACACCAAGGTAGGAGACTGGGGTCAGAGTGCAGATTTAGCTACTACACTCGTGGAGCAGACAGGGTTAAGGTCCTGGCTCAAGGTCCCGGTCAAGTGGCGACTTGGTAGAGCTGGGGCTCTACTTCATTTCTTCTGATCAGTATCACTGCCCAAGATTGAGGATTGGGGTTAGGGTGAGTGCAAATGATTAGGTTTTATCTGTTTATGGTTGGATTTACGTTTGAGGTTCGGTTAAGGTTTGGGTTTTTCTTAGACCTGGGTTTAAGATTAAGGCTTGGGTTATGGTTTAGGGTTTAGGGTTATAAGGCATTTGTTGGATTTATGTTTGAGGTTGCTTGAGGAAAGGATTGGGCTTAGTGTTCAAACCTAAAGCCAACTATTAGGACTGACCCTAACCCCCCAAACTCAGTCCTAATAGTTGGCTTTAGGTTTGAGATTGGGTTAGGATTGAGGTTTGTGTAATTGAGTGGACAGGTTGGAATGATTACTGGCAGGGTAATTTCAGTATTTCAGGAATGTAAGATAAGATGGGTGTGATGGTGTTCATTAAAACCCACGGCGAGAGCGGCAGAAAGAAAAAGAATGTAGGTGGGAAAATGAGGCTGCTTGCAATGGCCTGTCACCGCTGTGTCAGCGAGCGATGATGAGGTGCACTGAAAACCACTTTTCTGACATCTACTGCATGAAGTGCTGATGAAACAGAAAGTCTGTCAGCAAAGGGTCAGTCCAAGGAGAGTCCTAAAGAGAAAGTGTAATGTGATTGGATGCATAATAAATGATAAACACCTGTGTTTTCTACATTTTTTCAGGGCCCTCCAGGACAACATGGCCCCAGAGGTCCTGTGGGATCCCCAGGCGGAGAGGTAAGTGTCTTTATGTTCCTGCAGTGCTTGTGCTATAGGACAAATTTACACCCATGAGGCAGCAGGATAGGGCTGACGGCTGGTTGGAGCTGAAATAATAACCCTACTCTCCAGGTGACACATAACAAGACCAGTGTGCTTCGTAGCCTTTGATTCGACATATACTCAGCTTTAATGTCTTCTCTTACCAGCCACAGTGCCTGCTATATATCTAAAGCATATCAGATACACCATGTTTGGGCTGGGAAGATGAAATTAATGCACCATGAACGTATATAATTATCTAGCTAATGCTGGCAGTATGTTCGATCACCTCCTGTTATCTTTATCTTCTTATTTTTTTTAAATTCTTCCCTGATTTAAGGCATTTTGAATTATTCACTCCTAGACTATGATCTCTGGGTGCAAGTTATATTTACTTCACTATGAAAGATTAAGCAGAGTTGGATTCCCATCTCTTAGAGGGAGTTATATTTACCTCTGTTAATGGCCACCTCTCAACCTCCTCCGCTTGTTAATAATTGAAAAGTCCGCAGCGTGGTGGTGAGACGAGAAGAGACGAGACAAGACAGACGAGGCAGGTGGCTCTGAGAAAGTAGGAACGCAGGAACGTAACTGAATATGAATACATCATTTAGGATGCACAGATAATGAATTTACAGTTTATAGCACATTCATTCTTCCTTTTCTTATATAAGATTATTTATCGTTTAAATAAACAACAAAGTAGGCCAAATATATTAATATCTATATATTAACACCATATACAGATGCGGGTATGAATATTCAGACCACTAAACAGATACAAATATTGGCACTGCATTACACACATAGGAAGTACTACGTCCTAGGAAGTGTGTATCGACGATAAGAAAAAGTGGCATCGATCCTGACTAAGCTGTACACTTAAAGGTATGCATTTATACAGGGTTCTGGCTCCAGCAGCTGCATTAACACTCACCTCGGTTTAGCTTCAAATCAAGGACAAGCACCGCAGTGCAGAAATGCAGTGGTAGGAAAACAGTATTGATACAGAGCTTTGGCTCTTTAATATGATGTGATTTGAAGTCTGTAGGGACGGCATGTGGTGCGGAATCAATAAGCACACCTTCTTTCATTTAAAAAAAAAAAAAAAAAAGAGGTATGATGCAAGGTGACTATGTCTGTGTGAGACAGAGAGAGAAAACAAAAGAGAGGGAGATTGTGTGTTAAGACATTTTGACAAGAATATATTTTACATCAAAATCATGGTAGCATGAAGTAGGAGTTATGAATGTTCTGAACTGATCTGATCTTAAAATTTGGATCATTTTAATAAATAATAATAAATATTTGAATAAAACTTAATAGTAATAATAATAACAATAATATTATTAATAATAATACATCTTAAGGCATATAAATGATGACATCTCTTTAATGTTTATGGAAGGAGTCTCCAGTGTCAGTGCCTTGTAACAGTCTGCACATGCTTTCTGTGAGTGTTGTGTATTTATTTGTGTGAGTCACTCTGATCTTCTCATGGTTTCAGGGTGCTCAGGGGATGCCTGGTGGAGTCGGCCAGCCTGGTTTAGTAGGAGAGAAGGTAAGCAAGGATGGCTGAGTATATAGGTATACAGTATATAACACAAATAGCACAAATGCAAATGTATTTACTGAAACTACAAAATCATACAATTCAAAAATAAAATATTACAATAAAATACAGGTTGATATACAATAAAATGAAAATTCTTAGTCAAAACTGAACCTGAAAGTCAGGACACACTGGATGAAGACTGGCAAACTGTATTTTATAATTGTTATGCTTAATTAGGTTTTCAACATTTACAGCAAGGATTAAGTGATGCTTAATTAAATAACCACAAGGTAACATATAACAGTGTATTACTGTAACATCAGTTCTTTGATTATACCCTTACTGCTGAAGTCATTATTTATGCTACAAAAACAAAATCATAAATTCCTTACTAATGTTTTGAATCATGTTTTGGTTTCAAAAGAATATATTGAATATACTGTGCTCACTTTAAGTATGGGGCACTGGTGGCTCAGTGGTAGGTGTTTTGCCTGCCATGCAGAAGGCCCGGGTTCGATTCCCAGCCAGTGCCCAAACTGGATGCAGTGCCGGTCCCACGCCCGGATAAAATGGGACGGTTGGTTCAGGAAGGGCATCCGGCGTAAAACCTGTGCCAAGGGATTGCGGACTGGATGTGGCTGAAAGGCCAACAACTGTACTTACTTTAAGTACATGTTTACTTACTTTCCCAATCCCCTTATTTCGTATTAAGGGTGAAGACGGCGAGGCTGGGAGTCCAGGAAATGTGGGGGAAACAGGACCTCCTGTGAGTTTGTCTTTTTTTCTTCAACTCAGGTCCTCCTCAGTCCTCAAGATGAGTGTGTAACCTTCCTCACTTGTTCTGGTTCGCAGGGTCAGAAAGGAGACGTGGGTGAGAAAGGAGACATGGGCCCCCCGGGTGCTGCTGGACCCCCAGGTATCCGAGGCCCACCAGGAGAGGATGGATCCAAAGGAAACCCGGTAAGTGTGACAAATGTTTAAGCTTTACTCCACTAGCTGTTAACCCATAGTGGGTTTTCCATTCATCTAGTATTAGTAATAGTACTAATAGCAGCAGCAGCAGTAGTACTAGTTGTACGGGAAGTAGTGATTGTATGAGTAGAGGTTGGAGGAGTATTAGTAACAACACTACATGTAGTAGTAATACAAAGTAGTATTAGTAGTTAAAGTAGCAGTAGTCTTCTCTTTCTTTCAGCTGCTTCCGTTAGGGGTTGACACAATGGACCATTTGTCTCCATCTAAGTTGAAGTACTGTAGCAATAGTGCTTGTAGTTATAGTAGTAGTAGTAGGAGGAGATGTTAAGATCCAGGTATTATGTGCCATTGTTGTAGACGTAGTAGTAGCATTAGAAATAGTGGTAGTAGTTGTATTAGTAGTAATAGTATTATTGCTAAAAGTAGCTTTTTAACCTATAATCTATTCATGTAAAAGGTACAACATGTAGTAATAGTAGTCAGTATGGTAGTAGTAGTATTACCACTAGGAGTATTATAACAAAGACTAGCTAGTAGTAGTGGTAGTAATAGTAATAATAGTAGTAAAATTGGGGTTAGTAGTAGTTGTATTTGGCTAGAAGTAGTAATAGTAATGTCATTGGGGATAGTAGTAGTATTAGGTTAGTAGTGGTAGTTGAATTGGGCCAGTTGTAGTAATGGTAATAGTAATAGAATTTGGGTTATGAGTAGTATTTATAGTAATAGTAATTGTATAGTAATAGTAGTTGTGATAGTAGTGGTAGTATTTGGGTTAGTCATTATAGTATTAGTAGTATTAGCAGTAGTAGTAGTGGGGAAAAGAGAGAGAGAGAGAGAGAGAGAGAGAGAGAGATATGCTGATGAATTCAGTATTATTTTCTCTCTTTCTGATATCTGAGCTTCAGCTGAATCGTCACTAAACACTAATCAGAATCAGGACTATGCCTGTGTCAGCTACCTGCTTTACCACACTAACGGAAACGGAGGTGACTTTTTTTGTGCTAATGCAGCTTCTTTGTGCCTGAGTGTTTATAATTTCCACAAGCTAGCTTTCTTGTATGTAGAGTTTTTTTTAAGCAGTAGATGATAGAAGGTCATGGTGAGAAGGTCTGCAGGTCTCAAGATTTTTTTTTCTTTATTAAAGCTGTGAAATAATCAGGAATTAGCAAAACACTTCACAATCTTGAGTATACAACTCCGAGGGTTAGAGATCATGCTGTGAAAGCTAGGGCATGGGCTAATTACCCTTGTAGTTGCTGCAGTAGCATGAATGTGATAATTGATAGATATATTTTTAAATCTCTGATTGTAATATTTTGTGTGGTATGAACCTTTTTTTTTAAACTGTATTGCTGGAGGCAATACGTTTTTTAAGAGGAAAGAAATGTGCTCTATAATATTGTTTTCACCATGTGAGAATGTCCAGACAATTCCCCCAGCAAAGTTTTTGACTAATGATTTGTGTAAATGTTTTATACAGTGCAAAGTCTTCTGTAAGTAAATGTTTTTATACTCCCCTTCAGGGCCCTATTGGGTTCCCAGGAGACCCAGGACCTCCTGGAGAGGCTGGTCCGAATGTAAGTGCCCGTAAATGCTGGCTACTTTTAGTAATTATTACTGTTAGAGCATCCAATGTTTTAATGACATGTTATTGCATTTTATGTTTTTATAAATGTCACATTCAGGGTATTGATGGTGGACCAGGAGCAAAGGGCGATAATGGAGAGCCCGGAAAAACTGTAAGCGTTTGTAATTTGTAAATGTTAATATACATTAAAGTAAAAAGTAATATAAACATGAAATAATGTTGTGGATATATCTTGTATTGTCTACAGGGACCACCAGGGGCTTCTGGAGAACCAGGACCCCCTGGATCACCTGGGCGGAGGGTAAGTTTTTTCTTATATTCTATTTATGTATAAAAAAAAAGATGATTTGAATAAACCTAGGATATGATTTGCTTTATTTTAACAGGGTCATGTAGGTCCCGCAGGGAATGAAGGAAAGCAGGGAAAAAATGGAGACAAGGTGAACATTTCTGAACGTTTAGATTATGTGTAGCACTTTTCAGATATCAAACAGCATTTTTGCAATGTAGATCTATTTTGTGCCAGGGATCACCTGGTACAGAAGGTCCAACTGGAAAGACAGGACCTGTAGGACCCCAAGGAAGTCCTGGAAGGCCGGGTCCAGAGGGACTACGTGGGATCCCAGGTCCTGCAGTGAGTGAAACACTTTGACACACACACACCAGTATAAGATATCAGACTAAGGAAACATACCCAAACTACGTGACGAGAGTTTCCCACAAACCAATATACCTTTGGATAATTAATACTTATGATTTCTTCTCAGGGAGAACAGGGTTTAAACGGTCCTCCTGGACAGACTGGACCGCCCGGTCCTATGGTATGTGCTTTGACAGTTCTCTTACTCTATCTTCCAATCATAACTGTATTTAATGTATCTTCTGGTTAATTTGGGTTGTGAGAAATGTATACTTGTGGGAAACTGAGCCTCCTTAGTTAAACATCTTGTTTGCTGTTGTAGGGACCTGCTGGGCTGCCAGGACTAAAAGGAGATCCAGGCACCAAGGGAGAGAAGGTGAGGAACTTGCACAGTGGTAGCTAATCCTTATAATGTCCTAGACGTTTACTAAAGGTGGCATCTTACTTGTTAATTAGATTATATCTGGTACCCTTCAAGGCATTTTTTTTTCTTGGGAGTTGCAAAATTGGATAGTTCAGTCCTCAACTTTTACCACAGGCAGTGTCTCACCTGTTATTGTTAATTAGATTATATCTGGTACCTTTCAAGGCATTTTTTCTTTCTTTCATGGGAGTTGCCACATTGTATCATTTGGTCTACAAGTTATTGGTGCAAGTTTTACCCCAGATGCCCTTCTGGCCACAAATGACCTATTTCTCCAGGCTTGTGACAGGCATTGAGGACAGGCTAGGTATTATTTATGGCCATAGGGTTAAGGGCCTTGCCTAAGGGTCAAGTGGTGACCCAGCAGTGGTGTGGCTTAAACTCTCATCAGCAACCCAGAGCCTCATGTGCCTGAGGCAAGACTGATGGACAAAGCAAAATCTATGTGAGAAAATTAGTATCTGCTAACATGGCGAGTATTACTTTGGCAATTATTACTCTTTGTGTATTCTGTAGGGTCACGGGGGGTTAATCGGACTCATCGGGCCTCCAGGAGACATGGGGGAGAAAGGTGACCGTGGCTTGCCTGGAAACGAAGGAATTCCTGGTCCCAAAGGAGACGGGGCACGTACAGTATATAATACATCAATTAAAAACACTGCATCATTAATTTAGGGTGCTTTCACACTAGGAACTCAAACACTTGCTAATGTGTCTGGTAAGTTTGCATATCGTGTAACTCTGCTTTTCACAAAACAACCTTTCCAAGTGAAAAGCAGAGTTACACGATATGCAAACTTACCAGACACATTAGCAAGTGTTTGATTTGATTTGAGCGTGATAGTGTGCACTCGGGCTTGGTTTGAGTCAAATATGAAAGCCACCTGTAACTGAATACAGAAGTGGAGTCATAGCCAATAAAGTAGTAATGCTTGTGAGGGTCGGTCTTGACATTTTTGGCAAAATGTCAATAATGTTAAACACAGTGCAAATGTTGCCTTCCTTGTACTCTTCTTCTTCCTTGTTTGTATTTGTGGTTTGCAAACCCAATAAGTGCACACTACCATCTACAGTACCATATCAGAATTTACATACACAAGTGAACTCGCGTACAGGACAGTATTAGTAATGTGAAACTGACCAGCAGGGGATAGGAAAGGGGAAGCAATCATACATGTGCACAATGCAAAGCACTGATAACTAGTGTGAAAGCTCCCTTAGAGTCTGCATCTCTTAGTGATTAATAGTGTAAATTTGTCATGTGACATACAGGGCGTCGTTGGATCTTTTGGTCCTACCGGACCTCCAGGACCTCCGGGGCTTTCTGTAAGTACTGATCAATGCTCTTCCTAGAGTCACATTTTCATCATTTATTTTGTTTCAGCTTCTCCCTGTGTCTCTTTTTTTTTTGGTTTTGCTCTTGTCTATTCATCAGATGTCATCTCTTGTTCTCTGTTAGAAAAGTATTCGCATGCATATTTATATCTGCTATTTTACTGAGACATGTTTTCACTCTCGATCCTGATTATGGATCCTCCATCTTTAACCCTGTCTGCATGTGACTTGATCCTTGCCATGGATAACATTAGTGTGTTTTATTAACTGTCCCTGGTGCTAAGTTTATGCGATCACAACCTTCCTCAGCTCACTGCTGCATTCTAAGCATTAATATAATCGTGCAGAAATACAATTGTCTTGGTGACATGCAGTATTGAAAACTACTAGATCTTTTTTGCGCTGTCTTCATATCATGTTTTTACTCTTAACTTCAGTAAGACTCCATTGTAGCTGTTCCTTGTTTATGGGATTTTGTGATCAGACATTCTTTGCCAGAATCCCTTCAGGTGAGAGGTCTTGTAATATGTGAGTCTTGTCTGCAAAGGAAACTTCTCAACAGCCAGTGGCACAAAAAAGCCCTTAAAGAAATAGGAAGTGGAATAAAAGTTGACATTTATATTACTTTCAATAATGTTGTGTGAATTGTATTAAATCTTTTTTTTAGACTTAAGATATGGAATGCAAATGTCTAGAGCTGTGGGTTCTCCAAATGGGGTTTTGTAAATGTATAGCTAGTCTGTCTGATCCCTTGGGTTTAATCCAAGCCTTAGTAACTTATTAAACTGGAAAAGTAATGTTTCTAAAACATAGCCAAACATTGTTTTATATATTTATGTACAGCAAATTTTTTGTTCATTAAAAGCCGAACGTGGATATTATTTTACAGTTATAGACAAATGCAGATGTGCATATTCGTGGACTTACTTTCTCATCTTCCTATTATCAGGGTGCCATTGGTGAAAAGGGATCCAAGGGTGATGAGGTTTGTACATCTTTCTCTATATTCTTTTATTACTAGAGGCATTCAAGTCAAGCCGGGACTTGTGATGAACTTTTTGGTAAATGAAGGCATAAAAACCAAATGACATTTGCAATAGCCTTCAAGCATAGTGCAGACTTTAAACTTCAGTAAAACATTGGAATGTTTTAATGAAGGCCATGCATTTGTGAAAGATGTTCCCACAGTCAAGGTGGCTTTGAGTCCACTGCAGTCATTCCCATGAACTTTCAGCGAGTGGAACGCCTGCTCCTTGAAAATCGACTGATAACTTTTCTCCAACTTGTAGAAGAGACACATCTGTCTGTGGGAACTGTACACACAATCATTCACCATCACCACTTGCACATTACAAGAACTCGCCTGGGAGTTATTGCCACATCACCCTTGGTATCCAAGCACTAGTGAAATGCTGGGATTATATAGGTTTATATAGAGAAATAACGGTAGTACTGTTATTTTGCACAATCAAAAGTCCCACTTTGACTTGAACACCCCTTCAATTCAAATTACCTTCAATGTCCTGTCAATGCGTCTCTATCATTCCGCATCTTTCCCTCATCCTGTCAGTTTCCCTTCGCCTTTTCTTTGTTTAATGCAGTGTTGTATTGTATGATTGTCTCTGAGTGCCTGTATACAAGTCATTGTTGTTGTTGTTTTTTAAAGGCAGCCCTGCTTTTGTATTGCATTGTGTTTGTAAAGCCCTTGTAAGAGAACATTTCTGCTGCTCATCTCCTAATAATCCTTTCGAGCCCACTGCCAGATGGTAACAGGGTACATGGGAGGTGTACGGATGCTGTAATTAGTGATTTAGGTTCTCTCTTTTATTTTTATTTCTCTTCCCTTATCAGGGACCGGTCGGTCCGAGAGGAGACCTGGGACCTGCAGGCCCACCAGGACTACCTGTAAGCCCTTCATAATTCTTTCTCTTCTTGGCTTATTAAAGCTTATGTCAGAGATTTTACAATTGTGAGCTTGCACAGGCTGTAAAATCTGAATAAAAAGGTTCCGGTTCATTGAAGTCATCATTGAATGTCTTGAATGGTGAAACATTCTTGACAGATTTACAGATTTTAGTATTTTATACCTGCTATGTTGAACATAATGATATATAATGATACACGCTCCATGATAAACAGTTATACGGCGCATTTTAGCAGATTATATTACTTCATAACCCTTTATTAACTGTGGTGCTTTATACCGTATCGCAAGGTTTACAAAAAAAAATCTAAATCTTTACTCTAACAAAGATGGTCTATAAAAAAATCAGAGATTAAAATGAACAAAATGATAGGATAAGCTCTTCATTTTTTGTTCACAGATAAGTACTTGGTAATTTGCCGATGGAAAGACACGACCCACATTAACATTATGAGGATTATTATTATTGAACTTGAAACCCTTAGT
Source organism: Clarias laeviceps (assembly GCA_030014305.1). Taxonomy (NCBI): domain Eukaryota; kingdom Metazoa; phylum Chordata; class Actinopteri; order Siluriformes; family Clariidae; genus Clarias; species Clarias laeviceps. Next base: position 30,889,327 of record JAQMYJ010000023.1, on the reverse strand, counting down.
TTAATGGAAAAAAATTGCTTTTCTCTCATTCAGGGAACCTATATGCAGCCTAGATTTTTTTTGTCTCAGGATAGTTTTGCTGAATAATTCTCTTTGAAATGCTTTAAAGGTGTCTGATTTAAAATGTGCAGTTTGTAATATTTAAATGTTTCTCTGGATCTAAGACTCAGTTTAATTAAAAAATTAAATCTAGGATATTGCAAGGTGGATTTTGCAGCACTGAAGTAGCACTACTTTGCCTTAGTCAATTCACCTCACTGGAAACAGGGGGCGCTAGAAATTACAAACTGCATCTTAAACAAAACCATCTTTATGACTCCTCTCACTATCTGTACCTTCAGGGTCCACCGGCTACCATGATCGAGCCGCTGCCTATCCGAGAGGGACGCAAGAAACGTAGAAGGAACTCGGACCGGAAGAGAGGAGGAGCCAACGCAGGAGCTGCGACCGCAGAAGAGGAGCAGGAAGCGGAGGTTCAGCTGAACATGGAGGACTTCCTGCAGGCTGATGCACCTCTGGAAGACCCTGAGGGAATGGAGGAGGTGTTCGCGTCTCTGAACTCCATGAAGATGGAGGTGGAGTTGATGAGGAAACCTCTGGGAACGTTCGAGAGTCCGGCACGCACCTGCAAAGAGCTGATGATGTGCCACCCGCATTATAAAGACGGTACGATCGAGTCGCATCACGCAGGCTAGCGCTTTATTTGAAGTAACAGATTAGAGATCGTGCAAACACAATCAGATATTGAACACTTCAATCTATTTTGCTGCAAGAAAAATTCACATTCAAAAGAAACAGGCTGAGTATCAACCCCTTAGCTCTTTCTGACTGAACCCTTCACAGCAAATCAATCTCCTGTAGTTTTGACTCTGCAGGTGCGCCCTGATTTAACGATCATAATTTCATTTTTTATTCATTTGCTAAATCGAACGCTCTACATTCAATAATATTGCACGCTAAATTAAGTATTTAACTGCTCTCACCCCATGTACACCCTCCTACTCTTTAGGTGAGTACTGGATTGACCCAAATCAGGGCTGCCATAAAGATTCCATCCGAGTGTTCTGCAACTTCACGGGTGACGGGGAAACCTGCCTGCACCCGGACAAACAGATCGAAACGGTGGGTCCCAAAGCACAGTCACATTTACCCAGCCTTGATCACGCGCACCCACACACATCTGATCTGTATCTCTATCATCAAAATCCAGGTGAAACTCGCATCCTGGAGCAAAGAGCAGCCGGGCAGCTGGTACAGCCGCTTCAGGAGGGGCAAACGGGTACGAGTGTCCTGGAATACATGTTTATGCACCATAATGATGACCATAGTATGGTACCATTGTATGCATGTAACATTTTTTAAATACCATAGGTTATGTTAAAGCTCTTAATATTACATACAGTATTATGGCACTGACTATTATACCATACCAGCAGTATGTACAGTACAAGCCTTAGTAACTTATTAAACTGGAAAAGTTATGTTTCTAATACATAGCCTACAATAACTATCAAAGTTTAGCAGGTATCTAATGTGGTATGTTTGTACATAATGTACCATATTAGATACCTGCTAAACTTTGATAGTTATTGTGGTAAGTACCACAAAGTTCAGCAGGTTTGTGGTAGCTACTGTGGTACTGAACTGTAAGTACCACGTTATTTACCAGAGTATCGTGATACACACTATAGTACTATCACAGGACCCCTGGTTCTCTATAATGTCTCATAGTAATGTCTGAAGTACCACGGTAATACTACTTGTACTATAGTTTACCGTAATATAGCCCTATTATATATCATAGCCAAATTTCTTAAAGACTGCAAGATTCTTACAGAACAGAATATCTCTTGGGTACAGGGCTTTTTATATATATGTGCTGAATTAGAAACTTTGCTAGAAGATGATAAATGTAATAACCTTTTTCATTTAACTTATACTAGCAGTGGTATTATTATTTCAGATTGAAGCCCACGTACAGTACATGTCTGCCTGTCATTCTGTACGGCAGAACTCTCTGCCTAACTTATTAATACAAAGAACTACAATTTTTAAGGTTTTATAATCTTACACCTTGTTTACGCTAAGTTGCACTTCCTTCGTCATCAGTCAAATACACCCTGTGGTCAAAATAGATTATTATATTCGGCACTTAACTGTTCATAATATCACTTTTACTCACCATTTTGAATTGAGTGCATACCACCGTCAGTTTGGGTATGTCAGTGCCTCACCTGGGACCGCTGTGGATACGACCCATGTTTTATGTCATAGTGGCCCTAAATTACATTAGTGCTTTAATTAGCACCACAGTCTTGGACCATATGAGACAAACTTGTTTTAAACTCCCTGCAGAAATAATAAACTACGGAACAATATACCATGATCTGTCCATACATCTTTGAAGATTCAGTTTTCAAAAGATTGGAGGAAGCCATGCTGTGGCGTGCATTTGTTTGTGTTTGATGAGGATTTGAGTGCTTGGTTCATTTCTGTCATTTCATGTCTCCAGTCAGAAATTCTGACTGGTTAATGGTCCAATGTATGAAATGTAAAGATATTGCAAGAGCGAGTTCAATGTACATACAAAACCTTTCTTTTATTTTTATAGATACTAGACCTACTGTAGATAGCTAGCTCACCATATGCTAGCACATTATGCTAGCTTCCATTTTAGCAAGACTGGTTTTATATATATATATATATATATATATATATATATATATATATATATCTCCAGCATTATCAGTGTACTAATTACTGGCCTGATCATCTGTTATCATCTGCACCTGTTTCTCACTTGTTCTCGTCTTAAGTTAGAAGCTTTTTTATGCTTTAATGATTCATACATCACTGTGTGGCTTAACAAAAAAAATTATCTTGGCAAAAGTAAGTGACAAAGAAAATATGAAGAAATGATGGGGGATAAAATATAATTTCTTCATATTTTCTTTGTACTATCCCCCATCATTTCTTCATATTTTCTTTGTCACTTACTTTTGGCAAGATAATTTTTTATATTTTCATATGAACCTGAGAAACTGGCTTATATGATTTGTATTAACATGAGCACACGACTTTCCTGCCTCTGTTAAATGTATTACTTCGCATTACTTCCATGAGGAAAGCCCTAAATTATATAATCAGGCAAAAATATGAACGAGTGTTCATGTTAATTCGCTCATCTTAAAGACAAGAAGTACGTTCTGTACCGTTAGTAACTCAGCTTGTTTTGTCCTTCCATTCTCCGACTTTCCGACCTTCAGAAAACGAGGTACCACGCATATATATTATGTATAATTACATATATTGAGCTATTATTATAGCCATCGGATCATTAGAGCATTATTAAATGTTTAATATGTAATTAAGGGAAGAGAAGAGGCTCGGGGATTATGCTGAAATCACGGAGTGATATGAATAACTCAGTGTCTGGCAGTAAATGGAATTAAAAAATAAAGAAATAAATAATGAATGCAGTCTTGGAGGAGAAATTAGTATGTGTGTGCGTTTCAAAGCCTCAGGCCAAACTCTTGTGAGTGCATATGAAATATCTCCATCAGTCCCAGCTCATTAAAGAAGAGTTCTGAGCCACGGCGGAGACTTTGCTCACCACAAGCCCGTTCATACGATCTGACACATGCGACCTTGTCACTCAGATTTGCTCAGTCAGATGTCACTGTGCTCGTTTTATGAGCAGAAGATTGTGAGTCTCTTGAGAATAACCTAAACTCAGGAGTACTCCCAGGGTGCTCCATCAACCCACATCAGGATTGACTAATGAGCACCAACATTGCACAAAAACATAAAAAACAGGGCCTGTTTGTGCCTCTCTCTGATACGGTGGCCGTGAAGTGCAAAACAAATGAACAAAACTGAAAACAAAACAACAAAACCCAAAACAAAATAACTAATTCAAAAACAAAATATCAAAACCCAAAACAAAATAACAAAACCCAGAACTAATTTGTTATTTTGTTTTGGGTTTTGTTGTTTTGTTTTTGGTTTTGTTATTTTATTTTCGCATTTGTTAATTTGTTTTTGAATTTGTTACCGGGAAAGGTAGGTATAGTTTGCGAATGAAATTCTTACCGCTGATTGGACGAGACATCTGTCACTCAAGATATACAGGAAG
>JAQMYJ010000023.1:30852673-30873060 GCA_030014305.1 Clarias laeviceps | reverse complement strand
TTGAGAGGAACCAGACTCAACAGGGAACCCATCCTCATCTGGGTGAAACAGAGAGCAGGAATTGATCTGCATTTATAGTGTGTTAGGTGGCAGGCAGTTCAGCAATGTTGTGTCACGTTTTCGTGTCTGTGTATTGAGGATTGTGGTAGTTTACAGTAGGTGCATTACATGGTACAGTACATACATGATGAACTCGTTGAGTGACGCATACAGCCACGACCACCTTTAGGGAAAAAGTACTATAGTCACCCAAAAAAGCGCAAGATGATGTGACATAATCTGGCAAAAAAAAAAAATGCTCATAAATTTCCTTCTACTCAACATTTAGATTTCATTTATGTTCTGCCAAATATACTGCACAGACAAAACCTTTCTTTTATTTATGTAGATATAAGTACAGGTGAAAGATTGCTGAAAGCTACTTTCCTAAAACAGATAGTCTTATATCAAATTTGATATCCATATAAATTTGAATCATTTCAATAAAGTAAATTTCAATAGTTCTTGGTTGTTATAAATCTTTCTTCACACTGACCGTGAAGTTTATCATGCAGAGCGCGAGTATAATGTAAGTAACTGGGGCCAAATTCCACAAATAGCCATATGGCTGACCAGAACCAGAACCATACAACTATTTCAAATTTAAGGAGTTAAATTTGTACTAAATACACATTACTTTGAAAAATACCAATTCAATTTAGCCTATCGAGACCGCAGAAGCTTCATTTAAGTCTCAGGGATTGCATTTGTGCAAGAAACAAGGGTTGCCAAAGTTGGCCCCAATTATTCAATTCAATTCAATTTTATTTGTAAAGCGCTTTTATCAATTGACATTGTCGCAAAACAGCTTTACGCAATCAATAAACTTAGTTAAGTTTGCATGAAATGTGAATGTGTATGAATCAAAATGTTAAGATTGTCCCTTTTCTACAATTATCTACATTGTCCTCGCTTTCTGGGTGTACAGTACTTCACATGTAGGTTTACAGTATGTGTAGAGCAGGAAAAATTATTATAACAACCACCACCCATTGTAATGTACTTATATGCACCTCATATAAAACATGTAGACAGACTTGGCTTAAATCAAAATCTAAATCAAGTTGAAACTATCCCTTTAATTAGAATCAAATTTCCCCTGAACTGCTGATTACAGAAACAGTTAATAAATCCTGATGAATGGGATGAGATATCTGCCTATAGAGAGCGATGCAGCGATGCAGTATTCCTGTCATCACCTTCTCATCAGCACACATTGCTTCCAAATCTTCATGCTAATATCGCCATAAATGTCATCACACTCATCAACTTATAGATCGCAAACTAGCCGAGCAAAGTCTCTTAGTCGAGGATGTGTAGCTGCACTCAATTCTGGAACTTTCTGTCCAGCAAGTTCATCCTCCACTAGATCTAGGCACGATTTTTAATTAATCTGATGTTGTTGACGCTGTTTTTAAAAAAAAGTTAAGATCACAAATCTTGACAACAGATTGACAGCCAGCCGTGAAATTCTCACAGAATGCTAGACACATTAGCTCATTAGCGCCAAGATTGCAAAGTGCACCAAATACATTTCAAACTTGATATATGTAATGTTTCAGTTTTTTTTTTTTTTTAGATTTTGTGTTTAGTGTTTCAGATTTTTAAATTAACACAGGGTTCAGAGAGTTCGACAGAAAAGTTCTCAGCCACCCCAGCACACACCCCCACGTTAAACTCCTCAAGGTTAGCGGCTGAGCAAGAAGGTTGCATTTTCCTGCTCTTTCGGCTTTCTTCAACTCAATCAAATTTTTAACTCTACCCTAATCTCGGGGGTTGGAAAGGTCATGGCGCGTGACGGGTGCTGAATAGAGATGAAGCTGTAGTGCCTCTCGTTTAAGGGGAACGATACACCTACACACCGAGCCTGAATGAGAAGCAGCGCTAGTGTGGATTAGCTGCGTCCTTTGACTTCTCCTTCTTCTTCTTCGTTAAGTGATGATTTTGAATTTTAGAGGAGATTGATGTGCTTGTAGTCAGGGAGGTTCAGGCTCACTGTTCGATGATGTGCACTGTTTAGTGAATTTCATTTCCTTTGTTTGGCATTTTCACGCTCTACTTGTAAAGACGTTCTCGCTAATTAGCTCAGGGTTCAATCAAGGAAGGAACAGTAAACAGTTTTTCAGTTTCCAGAGACGCCATCGCCCCAGGTTTTAACGCGCTGTACTTAGACAGGTCTCGGGCGAGCCGTCTCGCGCTACACCTACTGTATGCTGAGCTAATGCACTCGAGCCTCTCGTGTTCCTGAAGAGCTCCACTTGCTTTTGTCTCTCTCCATCTACACCTCCGCAGGCTGCGTATACACTCCATCTCCATTCCACCTTCCTTTTCCATCACCTTATTTTCCCTCTGTATATCAGTGACAGTGATCCTAACCGAGCCGAACGTGTTACCATGGCACGAGGAGAAACGGGTGAATTAAACAGACAAGCAAGCCAGACAAAAAGAGAGAAAATATCCACAGTCCGTTATTTTTTTTAACTGCACCTTCTTTTCTCTTTTAAGCTGCTACATCGCTATCAATAATGCAGAAGGTTGTTTTTTTCCCGTTTTGAACCCTGGTTGTATCGTGAACGCAAGTCAGCGCAGTATCTCACAGCCTGTTGGACGGCTAAAGCCTCGGTGGTGCACATTAAACTCACCGCTGCTCATTAACTCCTAACAGGGCTCGCAAATGACTTCATCATTAGTGGTTTTATGGCGTGAGTCTTAAAGCATTTACGAGAAAGGCATAAACTAACCGGAAAACAGGGTCATTATTTATGCAGGTGAGGTTTTCTTTCAATTTAACACGGCATATAAATATAGCGAATACGTCAAAACAATATGGCATCGCATCAAACCAGAAACATATTAGTGACTCAATTAGCCAAATTGTCTTTCATGTGGATTAGGTGAAAACTACTCAACATGTATGCCCGAACTTATACAATAATATTTAACAATAATAACATTAATCTGTTTATTGACTTCGACTTTGATACATTTTCATCCCTGTGTTGGAGTTGAGTCAAGCTGAATTGCAATCGCCGTCTAATCACAAGCGCTAAGCCATATATAGGAGTGTTGATGTAGGAAGGAAATTATTTCTTGTGCTGCCAGAGCCACTCTTTCACAACTTGAGATCGGGTATAGTGTATGGCCACGTCATCATCAAAGAAAAACTCCATAGATGTGATAACTGGTCATTCAGTACATTCAGGTTGTCAGCTGACTTTATTTTATTGCCACCTAGACCTGAGCACCTGACGGAACTTTAGATTATAACACTACCTCCAGAGGCTACCTCCACTATGCATCATGGGTGCATCGCTTCCCTTATTAAAATTACTTACCTAAATTAGATTAATTCAACTGCATAATCGATTTAATCAAACTGTTTTATTCTATAATATATTTCAATGTTAACATAAGTACAGATGAAAGATTGCTACAAGCTACTTGACTTAAAGAGGAAGTTCATGTGTTTTTAAGTCTGTCTTTAATGACAATTATGGTGCACTTCCATAAATTTTGGTTTTAATTAAGAAAAAAAAATGGAAAATTTAAGATTTTAATTATTTATGCGCTTCTTATCCTGACACATCCATTGCTTTGGAATAGGGTCAATCTGAACTCACCACATGACCCTTTTCCATTGCTAGTAAAATAATCTGACCAACAAGTGGTTTTCTTATGTATACACAGCTGTTTAGTCCCAGCCCTGTTCTCATCACATTGTGCGTGGAAATGCTCTTCCTTTCACTATTAAACATACAGTAGTTTCTACTGATGATTTTTCATTCATTTTAATTTTTTAACAGCAGCTTCCCTAAGCATTTAAATAATATCCTTTCTTTCGTTCATGATGTTGACGGTTCAGTTCTATCTTTCTAGGTTTAATAATAATGCATTAGATTGTTCTTAAATCATTTCCAGTCATTTTAGCATTTTCTTTGCTTGCAGGCCAATAACTGGGCCCTTCTGAAATGCCAATCTGGCAAAGCGGTATACTGTATGTCTTTTACATTGAATCCACGTCATGAGAGAGAGCCTGAGATGAATGCACGTGCATGTTAGAATTTTAATCAAACTGGCGCAGGTAAACAGAAAGTCCAAAACGTGAGGCAGAGTCAAAATCAGGGCCAGCCGAAGAGTCAGGCGATCTGTGAACAGAGCATCAAAGGCAAACCCGTAATGATAAAAAAATAAATAAATAAACAGATAGCAGATGGAGAGAGCAAACATGAACCAGAATATGTAACACAAAATGCAAAGCTGGTAAGGCAAGGTGAGGTTAAGGCAAACTGAGTGCTACTTTGCAAAATTGTCCCCTTGGAATTATAAGGTTGTATCTGCATTCGGAGGCGTTTTAAGATATCTAGATACAAAGATTTCCATAGTACTCTACAGAGCAAAACTGTTTCATGCTTTTTTATTTTCCAAAAATGCATAACACTTAAAAAAACTTGTCATATTATGTTATACATTGTCACAGAGTAAGAAAATGTAAATAACTCCTAAGGTCAGATAGAACCTTATAATTCCAAGGGGATGAAATGGTGAGAGTCTGTACTGTATATAAAGGGTGTAAGTGTGATTAAGAATGAGCGTGCATTGATTAGTATTTGGGTCTCTGTGAATGTGGTGAAGTAGTGGATTCCGGCTCTGATACTCAACCATGCATGCTACTGTTGATACTCCGCTTTTTTGCTAGAAATGTCAAAGATCGCGTATTCAGTAAGTCACTCAAGTCTCATTATGTTTTACTCACATATAAAAAGATTCTCTAATAACTCGACATTCTAAGCTTTGCCTTTTTTTACTGCCTCCCACAGCTTTCAAAAAGCATTTCGATCATGTCCAGAAATACTGGAATTTCTGTTACTGTACATTTTAAAATAAGTTTTTAAAAAAATCAAGCAAAAATGAGAACCCAAAATATCCTCACTCGATTATTAGACATTCACATTACAGATAGATAAGTCACATTTAATTGAAGCAATTAATGTGTAATTTAATCACCTCATGAAGTCATGAAAGATAACAATGATAATACTACAACTAATATTAGTCTTCTGATTATAAACAGTTTGTAGACTGCTGTAAATTCATGTGGAGAGTCCTGAGCGTGATGATCTCCCCCACTGAAAGCATTAATGATCTGATCTGAGATAGGCTTAGATACATAATTTACATGCGGGTAATTGGGGTTGAGGTAAGAGTAAATGCTATCAGAATTATTCCTAAAAAACAAAAAAAAAATATTCAAAGAACAAAGAAAAACAAAGGCAATGAAAGCAAATAAAACCAGGGGATACTAGTTAATTATCTGTTCAAAAGACATTTCCCTGCTGGTAGAGTGTGTATTTTCGAGTTGTTCAATGTTAGCCCAAGAGAGAGAGAGAGAGAGAGAGAGAGAGAGATCACTGATGAAGCAAACATTGACTTAATCTATTGGATAAAGTAGTTAGCAGGAAGAGAAGATGTGCTCAGGGAAGCGAGCAGGTAATCATCTCCAACACGAAAGGATTATCAAATTTATACCACTGCCATGTTGAATTCTACATTCTGATTATTAAGAAGGTACTGGATCATTTAAAAAAAAAAATTCCATCAACCTTGGGAATGATCTTTCAGTACAGTTAAATATGTTGGCTATGTTCATTTGGAGCAATTGCGATTTTTTTCTACTCTAGTTCGAAACAGATCTGATTTTGTTTTTTGACAGCTGTCTGAATGCACAAATCTGATGGATTTGTCACTTTCGCATGTGCTCCTAGATCGGATACATATCTGAAATGTGGTCATGTGACTTGAATGAGAACGATCAGATCGTTATCTTATTCTAACCAACTGTTTGCATCCTCCAAAACAAAATCCCAAGCATATACGTATATATATATTTTTTTTGCTAAAATTGCATCCATTAATTGAAATAAATGAGCAGTTGCTCAAATATGTGTTTTAACCAAGTTAACATGAGCAAAGACGCATCGATGTGCGTGCGTGCCGTTTCAGAGGACACACTCGCATCAGAGTCAGATAAAAAGTTATAAAATTTTGTACTCAAGTAAAAGTACTGTTACTTCAGTGAAACTTTTACTGAAATACAAGTAAAGTTACCATTATATAAATCTACTCAAGTAAAAGTAAAAAGTAGCTCATTAAAAATTTACACAGAGTTAAAGTTACCGAGTTACTTTTTTTACAGCGCGGGTGGGATGGGGGATTCTAGTGTAGTTCAAAAAAGACAAGCGGATATAAATCTCAAACTAGTTTTTTAATTGAAGGAACACCTTTGCACAATAAAGCTGTTGCCTTTCTTGTGCTTGAAATCGAAATGGCCGTTTAAATATGGCCAGGGGTCTTCATAAGAATTTGATGGCATTTCACTTTTAGTTGGGTCAGCATCACTGCCATCTGTTTTGTCCATCTCCATTGTTCTTGTGAGTTTAGCGTGTTTGTTCTCCACGCCCATCCATCAATCAGCGCAGTGGTTTCTGGGTGCAATTTTTTAAACAAATTAGTTTTTTACTCAGTAACGAATATGATTTAAAATGTAGCAAAGTACAATACTTCAAACAAAACATACTTACAAAAGACTGTAAAAGTAAAATTACAGACTTTAAAAACTATTTTAAAAATCAGAAGTACACAAAAACTACTCAATTACATTAACGCGAATAAATGTAATTTGTTACTTTCCACCACTGAAAGCCACTAGAGGTGATGTACTGCATCTGGACTGACATGACATGCAAATCCGATCTGACCAAAGAATCAGAACTGAACAATGTGGCTTGCAAAGTGAATGTGTAAAAAAAAAAAAAAATCAACTTTACCTGTATAGTACAGTATTCCTATAACATCCTGTAACAGCACATCCTATCCTAACATCCTACAGTACAGTATGTCTAACACACAGTCTCCTGCTATACTGTACATAATGTACTGTACCAGACAATGTTTTGGAGCAGCTATGATATTTTTACGCCTTCTATAAGGATTTTATACGACTACACTTTCTCGCACTAGGCAGCATTGTTACGAGAAAAGATTTGGACTTTTAACACTCTGCCCTTTGATTTAAGTGAAAGATCTGTGTATTTCTGCACAGCACGAAAACTGCAGCTTGGCCTCGGTGCTCCGTCATCCTGCGGCCCAAAACGCATCACACACATCACTCAAATCAATTTAAACACACGAGGGGATCCCCAGCAGGGTTGTCTCGCTGTCTCTGTGTTTTTCTCTCTGTCTCTGTGTGGTTCTTGTCTACTGGACAAGACAACGTGATGGGAATAATGACAGTCGACTTGGCCTTCACTCTTCTGTAGTGGCTCCTCACTGTGCTCTTCCTGTCTTTTCTGAGGACTGAAATCTTGAATTCTTTTTCTGCTGGTGTTTTCTCATCTTTCACTGCACTGTGTGTAGAAGGGCATATAGAAAGTAAAAAAAAATCCCTGCTTAACAACTTCCATATTAATCTTAGATAGTGGTGTAGTGGGATTTCGCCTTTGCTTCATCTTGACCTAAAGACTTTTTTTTTGTGGCACTTTAGTGCTTCGTTCCATCCATCTCTCTGAACTCACCTATAGTATACTTTCTGCTCAGCTTACAAACCTTCAGGTTTCCTGCTAACACCACAGTCCGTGCCATGACACTTATCTGCATCCTGTAACTCTGTAGCCATAACATCTCTCTAATCATGTTAGAGTATGCAAAGGTCAGATGATCAGATGTGCTTGCTGTTACACTGCTGTAGGATCAGTAGGCATTAAAGTGGGACATCGGATAGCGATCCATTTGTAAAAACATTAAACATACATCTATTGGGGTTTGTCTCTTTTATTCTAGGGGTTGGATCATTTAATACACAAGATCTGCCACATGTTTTACATCGGATGCACTTCCTGTACTACCCTCCATTTTATCTAACCAGATTTGGTACCTGCACTGCATTTACAGTAGCGTTTGGGTTGTATGAAGCATAGGGTTCAGGGTCTTGCCCAGGTGATGCATAGGTGGTGGCACTGCCTGACACCCTGACAAGCAACCCAGAGCCTCAACCACCTGAGTCATCACTGCGCATCAGTGGTTAGACTGCGGATTTAAAATAGTGAGACTGAAATACTGTATGCCCATCTGAGACACTTGCTTGTTTTCCTCCATGTTTGACTTATTCAGTTGCTGTCTTACTTGTATCCTGATTGGTCAGCTTGATATCACCCTGCACTTTTCTGTTCCAAAAATAGGCTGCACTCTGTTTTACCTTTTCCAAACATTCTGCTGTGATGGAAAGGCCGCGGCGGTGAGGCTTTTAAAACGAATTACATGTACAAGGCATGTTGACAGTGAAAGAAAAAAGAAAAAATAACCTAGTGTAAAACGGACATTAGAAAACATTGCAAAAAAATTTAATGAATTAATAGATAAAATAAAAGCTCTACAAAATAACAAGAGTTACAACCCAGCTATGCAGTTTTTGTTAAACTGTGTCAGGAGCCATGTGGTTGCACAAATAGCATTTGATTATTACGCAGATTAAAGTGGGTGGAGCTTAAGCGTATAAATAAGTTTGCACCAAGTCAAGACATGAGACAGGGAAAAGTCTTAGGGACTCGCGGTTCACAAAAGGCTAAATATGGTAATTATCTGAATTACACTGAATTGTCAGCACATCTGTTTAAATACTTGGACTGACAGATTCTACATTTATATATTTACCTGAAGTAGTAAAAGGACCATCATCTGGTTGATTTTTCTATTATTATTATTATTATTATTATTATGTTCTTCCAAATTGCTTTGGTCTTGCCCAGTCATACTCGATCCTGACTCAGACTCAGACATTCGCTTTGTTCTTTGTTACAATGATCTTGAGCTGAATACTAGTAAAGTATCAGTGTTCAATGTGATAACCAATAATTTCATTATTTACACATTGAATAAATAAACAAACAAGAAAAAAAATTCCTGCTTTTTGTCCTTTTTATGTTTTTAGTATATTTGCAAGGGGTTAAATGAGAAAATTTGATTTTTTTCCCCATATAAAAAGGTCCCCTTGTTGCTCAGCTCTGCTGGAGGGGTGTGGCTCAGCAGGTTCTCATTTACATAGACACTGAAACAGTGTGTTTGGAAGAGGAGTGAAACAGAAGGAGGTACAAGAAGTGCATTATCAAGGGGTTATTTCAGCTTGAACACAACACACGCACACACACACACACACACAGACAAAGAGACACACACACACATTGGTTGAGCTCTTGAATGAGACCTGTGTTAGCTTTTTAAAGAAATAGTAAAATATGAGACATTTAAGGCAGAGGTTTTCAATTTCAGAGTCGAGACCCCATGAGAGATCTCTATACAGTAGATACAGATTTTAAACCAATCGCTTTTTTAGATCTAAACATAACTTGATTTATGGCATATCTCAAAGGGATAATTAAAACTAAGCTGCCATTAGCCTTCATTTGCATGTTTATTATTGAAATTTCATTTAATTTGGAGCTCCTCTTGTGCTCATTTTACGGAGATGCAACATGTTCAACATGCTGTCATCCAGATTACATTCTTTACACCAGGCAGTGGCAGCATGCAGAGCAGCCTTTTCAAATAAAAAGGAGTATATTTCTGGATTGGCACAGTAAAGGTTTCAGAGGGTTGGGGGATATGACAATTTATAGACCCGTAAAATGGAATGACTAGATTTTTAAAAAGGCTGAAAACTAAAAAATATCATCTAGGAATTGTCGTAGGAATTGTCAGCTGGGAGTTATTGCCACATCCTTGTACAGTCCTGACCTCGCTCCAGGCCATTTGTACATGTTTGTGTCAATAAAGGAGTTCCTGGGAGGCCATTGTTTCAGACATGAAGCCAGTAGTCCAATCATGGCTCTGGCATACTGAGAATCTAAAATAGTGAAGCACTTGAAATAGTGCATTAGTGTAGCAGGGCTTATATAGAGAAATGAAGCAAGTTTTTACTCTCATAACATGTTTTCTGTTATTTTTATATAATCATACAAGTCCGGGTTTGGCTTGAACGCCCCTTGTAGTAACAGACCAATGAATCGTCATATGAAGAACATGAAAAAAAAAAAAGATCTAGCTAGCCTGTTATTAGAAATAGTTGTTTTTCTTTGTAGTTATTTGTAATATTACATATTGTGTATGACTGTATACTGTATGACTGAATAGTGCGCTATGCCACTACTGTGAACATTACAGTAAGAAATGTATGTAATATTTTTAACAGTGTGTCATTTCAGCCTAAAAGCAAAGCAGAAGAAAATACTGTTATGCTATCAAAAGCAATGAGAAAATTATTCCATCGATCCCATCTAGTTCTTGATGCGTCTACATTTGTCAGGCACAGATATCTTTCTAGCTCACATTTACTATCAGCTAATCAATAGCTAGTAAAGCTTCACTCAACACCCAACACTCCACGCATACACACAGACACACACACAGACACACACGCTGATGTGGTGCTTTATACTGGATGCAATTTAACACGGTGGCTTTTCATGAGGGTTGAAAAGCACTTGATAACTGTATGGTCGCATCACTCAGGATGGAGGTGGAGCCCAACACATGGAAAAAAATAAAAACAAGCTTCAGCTTTAGGATCCACTGGGAGGCTTTAAAATACACACACTCTCGTTCAATTTACATGATTCACACAAAGCTCTGTAAGCAGAGGGATTTGCATTGAATGACTACAGAGCTGGATGGTAGAGTTTATTGACGTCTAACGCCAAGATCTCACCAATCTTTACTCCGTTTAAGATGACTCTTGCTGTATCCTTGTATTCACAGAGACGACCGCTCAAATTATTGAATGGGACTAAAAAAAAAAACTACAATCTATGACATCATTGGTTTCATGGTGGAGCCTTATTTTTATTTTTTTTACATTACATTACATTACATTACATTACATTACATTCACGGCATTTGGCAGACGCCCTTATCCAGAGCGACTTACATTTTATCTCATTATACACCTGAGCAGTTGAGAGTTAAGGGCTTTGCTCAAGGGCCCAACAGTGGCAACTTGGTGGTTCTGGAGTTAAACCTGGAACTTGGAAACCTGCAGTCCAATGCCATAACCTTTGAGCTACTCCTTTGAGCTACTCCTTTGAGCTACCCCTATAGCGCCCTTATAGCACTGGGCCTCATCATAGAGCATAGAGCAGAGACTTTTAGGTAACTAGGTTTAATTGGGGCAGCACAATGGTGTAGTGGTTAGGATTGTCGCCTTGCACCTCTAGGGTCCGGGTTTGATTCCTGGCCAGACTCGATTCCCGTCTCTATGTGCATGGAGTTTGCATGTTCTCCTCATGCTTGGTGGGTTTTCTCCGGGTGTATCCTGCTTTTTGCCCTAAGCCTCCTGGGATAGGTTCCAGGCTTCCCTGAATACAGGATAAAGCGGTATAGACGATGATTGAGTAAGGTTTAATTGGAATTTTTGAACAATTATTGGGATTTTACACAAAGCAGCTCATACAAATGTCCTTAGTGATATTATTTACAAATAACAAACAAAAAAGTTATTTGGTTGGTGCCCATGCTACCCAACCCAATTCTTACCTGTGCATAAAAGGGTACTGTAGGTCACTGCTGGAAATGGATTTTTTAACTGAACTGGATTTTAATGCAACCTATATAATCATATAACATTAGAATGTAAAAATAATGATGATATTTATTTTTTATATAATACTTCATATAGCCTGTTTGCAGATGCATATACATACAAATAGCTTGTGTCTGCTGGAAACCTTTTGTCTAACTGGAAAATGCAAATGTATTTCCTATCATCTGTCTGTCTGGCCCTGGGTCTCTCTGTGACTTACATGTTAATGACTGGTTCTTTTGATGTACTGGATGTACTATACATGACACAAGGCACCTGGGCAGAATCTTAAATATTCTCTCTCTCGTCAGCGCTACCCAAAACACTGGTGCAGCTGATAAAAAAAGTTAGATTTCTCTGGATGTCAATGTTAACAATTCACAGAAATAAACCATTTTAAATATAGTTTAACTTAGTTTTTAAAATAATAAAAGAAAATATCAAGAATTTGGTGCACAGGTTTTAATTTATTTGGGGTTTTTCCAAATCAACACAAGGTCAAATTTATACGTACTTCATACATACTCTCACCTTTAGTAAATCCTTTTGGTAGCCATCAACATTTGTTAGTTTTTTGTCACAGACCTGATGTTTACACATGCCCTATAGTTACTGAGCCTGCTGTTCATTCCACAACCAGCTTTGATGTATATTTGGGGTCATTGTCCTGTCCTCAACACTCATTTTTGTCCACATTTCAACCATCTAGTTGTCAATTTGAGGTACTGCAGGAAAATTCTGAGGTAGTCCTCTTCCTCCCTCTTCAGAATCATCCCATCCACTTTGTGCAATGCACCAGATCCAGTTTCAGCAAAGCAGCCCCAAAGCATGATACTACCACCACCATGCTCAACAGCTGGTACAGTGTTCTTGGGGTTGAATA
Source organism: Clarias laeviceps (assembly GCA_030014305.1). Classification (NCBI taxonomy): domain Eukaryota; kingdom Metazoa; phylum Chordata; class Actinopteri; order Siluriformes; family Clariidae; genus Clarias; species Clarias laeviceps. Next base: position 30,860,512 of record JAQMYJ010000023.1, on the reverse strand, counting down.
CCTCACCTTCACACCTCCAAACGTACCTCTGATCAAAACTTTAGTCCAGAATTTGGCTTTTCCTTTGCCCATGTGGTCAGCTGCAAACTTCAGTCGAGCTAGAAGGTGTGGATTTTAGGAAGGGTCTTCTTTCTTAAACAACAGGCTTTTAGTCCATGGCAATGTTGGTTGACTATAGACAGTGACAGTTGTGCTCCAGCAGCTTCCAGTTCATGTCAGGGTGGTGCCTTGGTGGTTCCTGTAGTAACAGTGCTTTGCAAAATTATTCATACTCCACATTTTGTCATGCTACAACCACAATTGTAAATGTATTTTATTGGGATTTTATGTAATACACCAACACAAATTGGCACATGATTGTGAAGCAGAAGGAAAATGATAAATGCTTTTCAAATTTTTTTATAAATAAAAATCTAAAAAAAAAATGTCTGGTATGCATTTGTATTCAGCCCCTTTAACTTTAATACCCCTAACTAAAATCTAGTAGAACCAATTGCCTTCAGAAGACACCTAATTAGTAAATAGAGTCCACCTGTGTGTAATTCAATCTTAGGATAAATACAGCTGGTCTGTGAAACCTTCAGAGGTTTGTTAGAGAACGGTAGTGAACAAACAGCATCATAAAGCCCAAGGAACACACCAGGCAGGCTAGGGATAATGTTATAGAGAAGTTAAAATAAAGGTTAGGTTATAAAAAATATTCCAAGCTTTCAACTGTTGAATCCATCATCCCAAAATGGAATGAGTGTGGCATAGCTTCAAACCTACTAAGATAGCCAGCTACCTAAACTGACAGGTCGAGCAAGGAGAGCATTAATCAGAGAAGCCACCAAGAGGTCCATAGTAATTCTGGAGGATTTGAAGAGATCCACAGCTCAGGTGGAAGAATCAGTTCACAGGACAACTATTAGTCGTGCAATCCACAATTCTAGTCTTTATGGAAGAATTGCAAGATGAAAGCTATTGTTGAAACTAACACTGCATGGTGGTGGCAGCATCATGTTGTGGGGATGCTTTTCTTCAGCAGGGACAGAGAAGCTTGTCAAAGTTTATGGGAAAATTAATAATGGAGCCAAATACAGGACAATCTTAGAAGAAAATCTGTCTACAAAAGACATGAGACTGGGACAGAGGACAACGACCCTAAACATACAGCCAGAGCTGAAATTGAATGGTTTGGATCAAAACATATTCATGTGTTAAAATAGCCCAGTCAGAGTCCAGACCTAAATCTAATCTGTGGCAAGACTTTAGAATTGCTCTTCACAGACGCTCTCCATCCAATCTGACTGAGCTCGAGCTATTTTGCAAAGACGAATGGGCAAAAACTTCACTCTCTAGATGTGCAATACTGGTAGAGACATACTGTACCCCAAAAGATTTGCTGCTGTAATTGCAGTGAAAGGTGGTTCTCCAAATAGTGACTCAGGGGGCTGAATACAAATGCACAGAATATTTTTCAGATATTTATTTGTGAAATAAATGTAAAAACAATTTACAGTATTATTTTGCCACGTTTTAAATACATTTACTTTCGTGGTTGTAATGTGACAAAATGTGGGAAAGTTTAAGAGGTATGAATAATTTTGCTTGGCACTGTATATGTAATGAAGTTATATTTAACGCAGCTGTTACCATAGGAATGATAATTCAGTCAAAACCTGTCATTTGTTTTGGATCAAAGGATTACGTAAAGGACTTTAAAAAAAATTGTCATCTCATCTTTTAAAAGACTGTATGATTCATATAGCCACCAAAATAATGATGTACTTTTGATAGAACAGCTGTCTATGCCATATGGTTGAGAGCTGGTAAAAAGGAAGCTTTTCCTACAGTATATACGTGATCATGACAGACAAGTATTTTGAATTTCTGAAGCTCTTTAGCTGAATGTCATATATAATGAAAGGAATAGGGCAGCTGTTTTAGGAGCAACAATTGTGGAAGATCATGCTGCATTCAAGAAAGCAAAATTGGCCATGTCTTTTTGTGTAGGATTGATGGCACTACCCTTCCCTTTCTCCTGTCAATCAGAGAGAAACATGTCAATCATGGGTTTCTTTGAGCTCGTATGAGAAAGTTGAAAAGCTTTTTCCTGATCAATCAGCCTGTATGAACACTAACAGAAGTATACTGTATATAGCACCAAGAATATTGTTATAGACAACCATGTGTGCCTGCAGGCAATAACTGTGACTCAAGTCTGTGAAAACTCAGCTAATATCATTCTTTATGAATCACTGTTTTCTACCAAGTCATACGTAGAATCGCAAAAAAAAAAAAAAAAAAATGACTTTAGATGTTTTCACAGTCACAATTTGGCAAAATGTGTGAGATTCAGACAATGGCACTTATCTCATTTTATAAAATATACCAACAAAAGTCATCCTTTATTCCATTATGAGTTTGGAGCAAACTAATCTCAAGAAATGATGGTACATACAAATTACTCTGAAACACCGTTGTATTTCTTTGCCATGCTAACTCAAGTGACTCTGTAGGGGATTATAATCAGTTCTACAACAAAAACATCACTAGACTTAAATCCACCTTTTCCAGATAATGCAAACTTGAGTTTTGTAGTAGAGCATCATTATGACACCACTGTGTTTTTATTGCATTTATTTATATTCATGCCGCTCCATTCTACACAGTTGCTGAAATTCCTCATTTATAATTCTTCTTCATTTGTATTAATGATTATGTTAAATTTGTGTGCACACTGTGCAGAAAGAAAATAAAAAAGTTTTTAAAAAATGTATGCACTGGGAACGGAGCCAGTATGAAGGATTGTGAGTGCTACAGCAAAGATGTGATAGTTTTACTGAGTTGTTTACCTCGGCGATGTGGAGTGTTGTGGTGGCTGGGGTTCATGGAGATGGTGGAGAACCTGGAGGAGGTGTGCTGCTCAGGATTCACAAATAGGTTTTATGCATTATAATGAACTTATGTTTTTGTTGTTGTGATTTTTGGTTTCCTTCTCTGTATTCTATTTTCTTTAAATCTTGTCTTTCCTACATTTCAAATTTTCCACTTTCTAGTCACACACTTCCATGAAAATACAATGTGACACCATGAAATTAATTATTGTTCTATAATAGCTCATCCTGAAGGTGTTGTTTTTTGCCATTTTAATATTTAAAATGAATTATAATACAGAAAAATTATATTTTATTTACAACCTTATCATTAGAATTCATATAGAATTTGCTTTGTAAAGTAATGTAGCGAACAGTTTGATAGTAAAATGAGATCTCCTTTGGCAGTTTTGAGGAAATAAACCAAAAAAAAAAGCTTAAAAATTTTGTTAAAAACCTAATAATAGAGTTTTACTAATTAATAAATGACACATCATATGTTTTAGCTTTTATAGTTGCATTTGAATCATTCTCACCTTTCTTGTCTTTTGAAATATCTAACCCAATTTTCCAATTCCACACAATGATTATTTTTCTATTATTAAGTGTTTTCCTCCTCTTGTACCATTGCGATTGATCATGCAACCTATTCCAAGCACCTTCCACGAACAGCATTGTAGAGAAGTGGTCATGGATACATTATGTTGGTGCAAAACGTGGCACTTGTTACAGCATTCTAATGAACGTTTATTCTATGTAAATATGCACTGTATGTCCACTGGAGAAAGTTCACAGAAAAATGACTACAAATAAGTTTTCTTTTTTTTTTTCCTTTTTATTTCTGCTGGAGTGTGGAATTAACTGGAAATGTCTGAAGTGCGCAAGACTTTCACACACCTCCAGGTCTTTTCTTTACCTATACCTGGTCTGACATACCTCAGTTTTCTATTTAACAGAAAAAAAAACCCAAACAGAAACACATACGCCGAGCTGCTGGGAGGCTCTGCCGGACTGCACGCAATCGATCGATAGAGAAGAGAAGGTTTCCGATGCATAATAACATCCGAGTCTGATTTCTGATTGAAGCATTCACCAGGTCTCAGAGACCCGCAGCACAGAATCAGCTGCCAATATCCATCCTGCTGATCAGACGCTGGGCTATTTAAAGACACAGTCTGATAGCAGATTAGTCTGCCTCTACTCAGACCTTTTCTTACATCCAGTTTTTGTGTACTCCTGTTCCTTAGATGATGCGTTTCTTTCGAACAGATTACAGTCACAGAGGGAGGCAGAACATGAATAGGCACAGACATAGAAATATTCACATATGTGAACGTCAGAGGAATAATTGAAGATGTTTTTGTTTTGTATGTAAAAGACAGTGAGAGAGAGAGAGAGAGAGAGAGAGATGAGATTCAAGCGGAATTGAATCTTAGAGAAAATGAGGCACGAGGTGTTTCTCGAGAGACTGACTCACAAAAGCCTCAGCTATGTTTGAGGAAAATAGAAGATAATTACAGTGGTCAGTGCCACTTTCACCAGTCTCTCTACATACACATCATATTCTGGGCACATACACACTCGTACATACACACACACACACACTGATAAACCTAAATTGCTTGGATTTTTGAGCAGTTGTTTCTAGCCTGTGAGCGGTGAATATGCATCACTCAGGACAATGCAAACGAGCAAGACGAATCACTTTCCCATCCCTTTATCATGCAGGAACTCGTTCTCTTTGAGTGCAGATTGCAGCCCATTTGGCCAGAGAACAACTTCGCTTGTTGTTGTCTTTGTTATGCTGCAGAGAAACTTGAAATGAGTTTGCAGAGCCTCATTTTAAAATGTCAGACTAGACATTTGCAGCAGGGATCGTGTTTGTATCATTTTCGCATAGCGGTGTAAGGGGTGGGAGTGCAAGATTGGCGGTTCAAAAAGTTTTAGTGCGAATAACAGTTTTGTCGTGAATTGAGAGCTTGAAGGAATCCGAGATGAGTCATTTATTCTGTTAGTATAGCGCTTTTAACGATGGACGTTATTGCAAACACAATCAGCTCACCAGTGTGCTAGTTAGAGGTTAAAGCCAACAGTGATGAGGGAAATCTCATTATGACACGAGATGACATGGGAAGGAAAGTAGTATAAGCAGACAGGAAGCAGAGAAAATGGACCCCATCCACTTTTGGTTGATATTTGAAATTATTAGCCTTCTAATTTGCTGTTTAATCACACTGCCTGGCCCAAGAACAGTTGTTTCAGAAGGGTAAAATTTTTGGCTTGCATTATGAAAAGAAAACAACTAACATGATTTGAAATGGCTGGATTTGGGTTAAGAATTGTCTAACACATTAGGACTGTGCTAAACTGACATATTCATGGAAGAAATGCAGGTTGAAAAATGTGATTAAAAAAAAGAGATGGTGAAAATTAGAAAGTTATGTCTGGAAAAATAGTACAATGTATATTATATTAATATAATATTAAAAATATTATCATATTATTATCATACATATGATAATATGTATGATATATACATACGATCATACATATGATAATATGTATGATATGTATACATTAGATTAGATTAGATTTAACTTTGTCATTGTGCAAAGAACATGTACTGTATAGAGTCAAAGAAATGCAGTTAGGATCTAACTGGAAGTGTATACGTGGACTATTTACAACAAACAACAAATGTGGTAAATGAGGTTATGAAAGTGCACAAGTGCAGTAGGTAATAAGGATATGGTATATACATAATATACTTTGTACTATATAATGCATATAATGCATGGAATGAAGCAGTGCAATATAGACAGACATAAGTGACAGTGCAGTGTAAAAGTTGTGAACCCGCCATTTCTTAGTATGAAATTAAACTGTGTACATCCAATTGTAGAAATGAGAACAAATGCTTTACAACAACAGGCTGCAGCATTGCTTAAAGGTCCTGCTTAAAAATGTTTGTTTTTAAAAATTAAAAATTGTTTGTCTAACAACCTCAGCAGCAACCTCATTTCCGCTCTCATCTGCCCCATCTTAGCATTCAGCATCACTAGTATACTAATCCCTGGCCTGATCATCAATCATCATCTGTACCTGGTTTTTGGGAACTGAATAACAACCGTGTGTACATATTAAAAAGAAACCCTTACTGTATATGCACATCTCTTATTGCTGATACGGATGTTGAACCGTAACGTATATGCTGTGTTCAAGTTACCAATCTGTCATGAATCAAATACAGAGATGTGTAGATATTTAAAACATTAAACTGTTACACATGGTAAGATTGTCATATGTTTATGAATACAGTTGTTAGAAAGCGCAGGTCTACAGTATGCAGATGAGATTATCCTCTAAAGCATTTGAAAGTCCAAATGTTCACTGCTCAAGTTTGGACAGTTTGGAAAGAAGCCAGACTTCTAGGTATTGCTGGAGAGTCAGATACATTTACAAGAAGAATGTCAGACTAGGCTGACATTCAAATGAACAACCACAGACCACAGGTTTCAGCATACAATGGATGCCTTGAATTTGCTGTGAATAGCTCTTGAAAAGCTTATCGTGTCACGCCGCTGCCAAGTTTGTTTTCCTGTCAGAAATTCTTCAAATGTAAGGTTATGTGTTTGCATTGTGGGTGATGGATGTTTTGGAGACATAACAATGAGAACATTAACCACATTCAAGCATAAATTTATGCTGCTGTACTCGTGATGTAGTACTGTACATGTGTTTGAGAAGATTTGGTAGGAAATCTGTATATTAAATACCAAAGCTGTATATTAATACCATGCAAAATATATTTTTTTAATGATTGACCTGCTTCTAGGTGTCACGGCAGCGTAGTGGTTAGCACAGTAAACCCACACCTTAAAGAGTTAGAGTTGGAGTTTGATTACAGTACGCATGGAGGTTGCATGTTCTCCCTGTGCTTGGTTGGTTTCCTTCAAGTTCTCCGTTCCCTTTCAAAAGCTACACTCGATGCTGCGTGAAAACGCTATGGGAACGCTCCTTGCGTGACCAGTTGTTGAAGCATGTGTGTCAAACAAATTTTGGCATATATAACCTCGGTCAGGTGACGTCATTTGATTAGGTGCTCCTGGAGGTTATAAATAGGCATGAACCGGACACATCCTCGGCTCTTTTTGTCTTAAGGACTGCATTGTTGTTGCGTGTGTGCAAGCACTTTAAAAAAAAAGCGAAAATAGAAAGTGTCTTATTACTCACCAGAAAGATGGCAGAGTTAGACACGAGAGCCGTCCCTCCGTGTAGAAGAATATCTCGGTGAGGGCGATCTCCACGCTTTCTGTTTTCAGTGTTTGGGGGAAGAGCACGCTATCTCGGGCTTGAGGGAACATGTGAGTACCGCGATTTTCTCCCTATTAAAATCCCTCGCGCTCATGAGCTTTTACCGTCCACTTCTCAAGCGCGCTTCGGCGCTTTCTTTGAGTATCAGTTGTTATTAGAGGTGGTAACATGCGCGGTCGAACGCGTACACCTCGATTCGCCGTAAATAAATAAATAAATAATAAAATCTCCCAAACGCTCAAAGTTAGACGACAGGTTTCTGTCGGGTGGCCGGAGGAGAGGCCTCCCCTTCTTCGCGACCTCCATGATGAGTTAACTCTTTCATGGAATAAACCGTATTTATCCCGTGTTTTTGTGCTATTGACATTAGTTTGTTCCAATGTCATTGATGCGAAAAGCGCGTTTTTTTATGATGATGCCCCAGATTAAAGAGACGCTTGCGGGCTATCTCTCTCCTGGGAAAAATCCCCAATCCCCACCAAGCCGTGTAGACTAACATCTTCGTTGGTGGGAAAAGCTTTTTCAGGCAGCGGGTCTGGCTGGTGCTGTCCTGCACCCAATGGCTTTGCAGGCATACCAGGCTGACCTACTGAGAGATCTAAGCACTGGCAGGAGGCCGTGGTTCAATCTCCGCCACCACTGGTGTTCGGGGAGCAGCGGTCTCCAG
>JAQMYJ010000023.1:30834921-30844925 GCA_030014305.1 Clarias laeviceps | reverse complement strand
GGTTATACATGCCAAAATATTTGGCGTGTTTGACACACACGTGCTTCACAACCGGTCACGAGAAATCTTTCCCATAGAGCTTTCGCGCAGCATCTCGTTCCCGCTTTTTCAGGGAACAGGGTTACAGCAAAGTAGCCGATTTACTATTTACTTAAGGGGAATAGGGCAAGGCTGTGAAAGACACACATTTGCATTTGGTGTAATCAGGTAAAATTTCAAATGTCAATTCACAAGCAACAAACATAAAACAAGAAGGTTTGCAAAAGAAAATGGGCGCTCTATAACAGGCAAAAAAATTATATCTTAGGAAGTAAAAATATCTTAAATATGGATATACTGTACAATATGTAGCTGCTGATTAAGATTAGATACGATTACAACAAACCAGATATAAAATTATTAATCTTATTTCTCATCAGATTTTACTAAAAATTATAAGCAGAAATGTCTTGTTTTATTGGGTGGCAATTTTATATATTTATTTCTTGAAAGAAGCTAAATTTCACTGTTCACTTACAATTTTAGTAACATTTCACTAGAAATAGGCTTAATCTTATATTTGTTTGGTGTAAACTTATGTTAAGAAATTAAAAATAGCTAGATTCAAGAAATTATAGGTTTGGCTACATTCAAGAATCTTTCACTTATGATGCCTTTTTTTGCAGCAGCAGCAGCAGCATAGTATATATTTTTACACTAGAGCTTTGGTTTTCGTACCATTTTAGTGGCATATACAGCAAAAGTCTTAGGCACTCTGTTTTTTATATTCTTTTTTTCTTTTATTATTACACAAAATTACAGAAAAATATTTGCATGCCCAAAAAGAAAGAAGTACATTATATAAGCAAAAACTAAACTAAAAAAAAAAAAAACAGACAAAAACAATGGGTTTTGCATGCAAAAAAGAAGCAGGGGCAAAACAGTCAAAGTCCTCAGATGAACTGTGGGTGTTTCTGAAGGATGCTCAGTAAAACTTAGTAGCTAATCTCCTTAAAAAACTGCACAAATTGTACCTGACACTAAAGGGTACTCAAAGTCTTGTCACACCACATATTGACTTTGTTACTTTAATTATGTTTCCTGGGCTTTAGAGTAATTTTGCTCTTTTGCACAGTACTACATTGAAAGAAATTAGCCATACTTAAGATATATAACCTGTCACAGATACACCGCCAAGCCAAATAATGATGAATCACTCAGGGTGAATGTAGGGAAACTTCTGTCATTAGATATTACCGACTTTTATCCAGCGCCAGCTGTTCTCTAGCACTTTCAAGGACAGTGAACTGGCAGAATTACGATAAGGTGACACTTAAATAGATCACATCATGTAAGATTTAATGTTAAAAACTAATAAAATGGAAACATTGTTTAAGCGGAATATCGAACATATAGTTTATGTTGGGTTATTTAACATTTCAGTTTCAGAAAGACTTTTCTTCTTACCTTGCCATCTTGCGACTTGTCACTCTGCTACTGTTTCTGTGCAATGATTGGGGTTGTTATGTGTGCACGCTATGCGCGCCCGGTTTAACCCTGGCATGTACCAGAACTACTACCTCATGTACAATATGTTGGATATTTCTCGTGTTTAATTTACTGAAAACATTTTTAAAGATTATGCTACCTGAGATAAAATGGTCGATGCACAAGCAGCAGTGATCACCAGCATCTTTGATCAGGATTAGTCTCGTGTCCATGCTGGGTGGCTGATAAGAACAAATCTCTTTTCTTTTTGTGAGTGGGTTACAGTATTCCTGTGCACAACAACTGTTTGGCAGTGTAAAGCCATAGACAAAATGGCAGCTGTTGTGGTTTGGGTCTGATGTCACAGACATGAGCTGTGTGTTGCATATAGCAACACGGGTGCCATCTTGTGAGGTATGTGGTCCATGTGCGTGTGTTTAGTGTGCTACAGTGTGCACCTGGATACCCGCTGTTTTGTTTGGGCTTAAAATTCATTTTAATTACACACAGTGTAAATTATCTCACTTTTTGGACCGAGTGTATACACCTTGTGTGTGTTTAAAAGGTAGAAATATAAACCTAAAACCCAGTGGAAGCACAATCTGCTCTTTCACAAGCTAGAAAACAGAAAGCACAGTCACACACACACAGGTAAGATGGTGCTCCTCTTCCTGGCCCAAACATTTAGCATTGTGCTTATTGTACTCATAGTGAGTCATAAGCAGTGGGTCTGATCAGTCACATTACTGACAAAAAACAACAATTACTTAAACCTTGGATTAAATAACCTTGGGTTAGGGTAAAAAAACAAAAAACATATTCCATTCTCTCTAAATGTTGACCTAATTCAGCAGTTCTTGAAACAGCAGCACTGACCTATCAACGTGATCATCACAGCATGGCATGTAAACACAATGCTACCCAAAATTCAACACAGTATGGCATGAACTTCACTTTCTTTATCCAGGAGTTCAGCTACTGTATCAAGGTTCAGCTACTGTACATAAAGTTTCTTGCATATAAAGGACCGGGTGATTTATTAAGGCTTATTAAATACTCAGCACTGCTATGTTAATGTGACCGCAAGTTGACGTATATACTTTGTAGATGTTCTTGCATCGCAAACCTCTAAACCTCTAATCCATGGCCGGGAGGAATAACAAAGTCATCAGCAGAATGGGGAACATACTTCTTTCTTCGGGTTTAATTTGTATGTAGCGCCTGTATCAGGGCCGCATGGAACAATGCGTAATGTTAGCATGTTAATTTCGAACGCACGTGCCTGTAGGCCAGGAATGCTTTATGCTGTCATATTTGATTAGCACCATGAACTCTGAATTGATGCAGTAAACTCAGTGATCTCTCGCCTTTCTGAGCTAATGTCTCTCGCCTTGTAGCTACTTAGCATCTGTTAGGATGTGATGCCTATAGCTAAATAATCAAGAAATAAATGTGATGGGATAATCCAAGAGGTCTAATACAGAGGCACTTCAGCAACCCAAATGTGCAACTTGATGTTTTTGGTTAAGGCTGACATGGAGGTTTTTTTTTCATGGTTTGAGGTCCCCTTTGTCTTGCCATTGGTTTATATCTCTTGTGTTGTGTTGGTAGGGGGATGAACCTGTTGTGTATTAATTCTTTAGAAAGTTGACTACTTACAGTACGTATATTTACCTGAGTTTTTGTTCTGCCATTGCTATCCTATGGAGTCCTGAAATGGACATAAAAGAAGTAAGATTTTCTGCCTTAAAAATATGTAGACAAAAAAATGTCTTTTTATTACTAGATCTCACAAAACCCTAAAAAATACTCTAGGTTCTCTTAAACTATACTTACAGTAAATGTTATATGTATGTATATGTTAAATGTTAAACTATCTACTTAAATGTTAAAAAAATGTTCTTGTGACTAAACTTCCTGGTTTGAATTGTCACCTGCAAGATCATGTATTAGGTTTTCTGTTCTCTAACACTTGTCTGGAATATTATAGGCACCTTATGTTTTTAAGTACAAACTTATGTACTACTGTTATAGATGTTTGTTTTTTTGAATCGGTACAAAAACTTTTCTGATTTTCAAACATCAGTATTACACGACAAAATTAAATGTTACAGAAAAATATTTGTAGCACATTATATAAGCGATCACTTTTTAGGCAAAAGGGCAAAATGGAAGCTGCTGGGTTTTGCATGCAAAAAAGAAACAGGTGCAGCAATCAAAGTCCTCAGAAGAACTGAACGTAGTTCTGCAGGATGCTTAGTAAAACTTGGTAGTTAATTTTTTTTATAAAACTGCAACATTTTTTTTTTTATATATAATTTTGAGGAAACTAAAGGCCCCTCAAAGCGTTGCCACACCAAATATACTCACTTTCTTTAATTAGTGTTTACTGGGCTCTTTGTTTTGAAGGCATCTTTGCTCTGCAGCTTTTATTTGCATGTGTGTAAGACCTTTGCACAGTACTGTATATTAATGCACCATGATACTGTACATATTTTTCTTTTGCAAGTAATTTATTATTTTTTATTTATTGCTGGGTCTGTCTCTAAACAATCTGCCAGTTGTTGAATAGCGGTCTTCTCTCTCTCTCTCTCTCTCTCTCTCTCTCTCTCTCCTTGCTAGGATTATCTTGTTAGCAATGCTGGCAGCTTCGAGACAGAGATCTTGGAGTTCATGTGTGTGTGTGTGTGTGTGTGTGTGTGTGTGTGTGTTTGATAAAATCTGTCTTGGCTGTGTTGTAAAATATCGAGCTGTTGAATGACTGGACCTCTGTGTTTAGCAAACCAGGATCGTGTGAGTGACTTTTTAAAGCATGTGAGAAAAGAAATTGTGAAGGGATATAGCAGGGGCAGCTACAGTCTGCAGAGAGAGAGAGAGAGAGAGAGAGAGAGAGAGAGAGACTGAAAAAGATAGAAATTATAGAAAAAAGACAGCTGAGGTGAATGTCAATGAGACTGTGTGTGTGTGTGTGTGTGTGGCATGTGTGAAAATGTTCTCCATGATGCTCTCCATTTCTCTCAGCCAGCAGGGGGAAAGCATCGTAATGACTCTTTAATTACCACAGCTTTATCTCTGGGGTAAAAGAGAAACTAAAAAAAAAAAAATAGAGCACATCATCCTTTTTTCCTTTTTCTTCCTTTTTTCAGAGGGCTAATTCTGTGCGTTTAGAAGCAGGTCTGTGGATTGTGCCGACGGATCTAAAGTGATTGTTCTGCTGCAGAGCCGTAATTAAGCCGTCAGTGACAGTTCGGAGTATTTAACTTCATAATGAGGCAGAATGTTTGCAGTTCAGTGCTGAGCAGCTAAGCTTCTGTAATCACTCCTATCTGCTTAATTATGTAAAACAATTCCTTTATCCTATGGCCCTAGTCCCTTCTCTGTCTCAAACCACACGCAGAAACAGACAGACACACACACACACACACACACACACACACACACACACACACACACATGCGTTGGCCATTCAAAAAATGCTTCTATATAAATTAAATTTTGGGGGTTTTTCATTTAGAATTTAGAATTTTGGGGGATTTTAAGTATAATTTAAATAAATTAATTTTAAAAATCCATAAACTATCACTAGTTTTTTATTTAGACTTTCTATTTACTCATACTAGCCTATATATTTAACCTTTTTACATATTGTTTTTTACATATATTTTTTATTGATTTCGTTTGTCCTATATATATTTTTTCATTTCATATTTTTCAGTTATACTTACAATAAAAAAGAGTTGCTTTTATTATTTAACAGTTTTTCTCACTATTATTTATATGAATATTATTTATACATTTATTTAAAAAAAAGAAGAAGCCTTTGATCTAATGAACTACACTGATATGGTTGGATTTCATGTCACTGTGCTCAATGAAATTGTTAAACCCTAAAGCTCCTAATTTAAAACTTCAGAACTTTTCGATACTGGTTAAGTCGTGGCAAATCTGAGACTGTGTGCGATAAAAAGGTCCTAGTTCAATTTTCCTGTAATTACTTTCACATGCTTTACAGTACTGTACAAAAGTCTGGAGACCTCTTATTTTTCATATTTTGTTTCTAAAAAACAAAACAAAACAGGCTTTCTTGGTGCTCATTTTCAGTCATCTGACCTTTTTATTCTCTTATTTTTATGGAAGCATCTAACTTGAGGCATGAACAAGTGGGGAACAGGTGTAGATGTACACTGGTGATGTTGAATGCTGTGGTTAGAACAGATGAGAGGGGAAATGAAGTCAGTTTTTAAATTGTATCTTTAGAATCCTGTCAGTAAAAATTTACACTTTGAATCCTGTCAGTAAAAATATGTTCTTATTTCTTTAATTTAATCTACATCATTTAATAAAATTAAATATGAAGAGATGAGGGGGCTAAAGACTTTCACACAGTACCGTGTGCATGATTTCGGTACAGCACCTGTAGTTTTTATTTTAATTACAAGACAACGTGTTTTGTTCTTTTTCACCTGGTTTACTTCTTAGTATAATAATCATTTTGAATTATTTAATACTTTTTGTTGTTTTCAAACAGAACTGTTCATTTGGTTTACACATGGGGCTTGGATGCAACTGATGATAATGCAACTATCAATCGCTATAAAGTGGAACCTTGGATTACGAAATGTGTTTCGTTCCGAAAGCGAGCTCGTTTTCCAAAACACTCGTAAACCGTTTAATTTTCCCATAAGAAATAATGGAAACTCAATTTAAAATGTGGAAATGCAAAATAAATAGATGAAGAAATATAAATATAAATTTTTTTTTATTTATTTCTACACTTACTTATTTATTCACACATTTATTTATTTATAATTATGTCATGTTTAGTCCTCCATAATGATAACATGTGTTTTGTATATTCAAGAGAATAACGAGTTTGTTTGACTGTTTCTCAGGATTGAGTTGACTCAGAAGTCGCGGGTCGTGCTACCTTTCCGAAAAAAAACCACCTGAGGAGTTAACAAGTGACTTTACCTTGTTTGTTTTGTTTTATGTTTTGTAAATAAAGAACTTGTGTGTTGAACCTGCATTTTCATCCGCACTTCGTATGAGATCATTACAGTGGCCTTATTTTTCCACAGATCCCAGAGGCAGAAGCTTCATATTTGACTACAAGCTCCAAATAAAGATCTTTTGATCACATGACATTTTTTTTTACTCTAAACAAGATGCTACGTGAACCTTTCTATCAAAGGTTTCTATAAACATAAATAGTGCACTTTCATCTGTAATTTATATCTGTATTTCTATATTTATAAAGCTATTACTTTTATCATATTTCTATGTGTTGCAAAAAAACAGCTCATATTGGCATAATTCAAACTGGCATAATTGTTAATACAGCTATGTAACATTGTAAATCTTGTCCTGCACAGCACATCTGAACACTTTTAGGAGCTGTGAATGATTATATGAATGATTGCATCTTTAGTGATGTATCTTTTTCCTATCAAAGTACCATACATTTCTGTTTTTTGTCTTCGTTCCTTGAAACAAGCACACACATACTCAACACGCACATGCACGGCTGCTCTGTCTATTCTCAATAGGTTATAAATGGCATTGCCTCACTGACCCGAACAGCTTTTCGGCGAAACAGCTCAATATCAGATAAAAAATGAACAACTGGAAGCATGCGAGTGGAGCTTTGCAGCAGAACGAGCTCGAGTCACTTCAGGGGATTTCAGGTCTCAGAGACCCAGCGCTGCATTTATGAATTTTACACACAGTGACTTACAAATGAAGCAGAATATTATCCATAGCAATGCTGGCTGAACTATTCTCTGGATAGTCTCAGTTTTCCCCACTCACATTCTGATCATTTTTATCACTTTAACTGGACACCCACTGAATGGGTAGTGTTCTCAACCATCCCAAAGTTATGCCCTTGCTACACGAGAATGACTGCAGTGGGTTCTGAGCCACCCCGACCGGGATCACCATTCTCAGAAGTACGGCCTTTTTAAAACATTTGCTCCATTCAAATGTTTTACTGCAGCTGTGTGATTGAAGTACTCTGTAAATGTCATTCGTTTTGAAATTTGACAAGAAATTTAATTACAAGTCGCAAGTTCGCTGCTTTTTAAATAGGTATCCCCTTTCTGCATATTATATAAAGTGTGTAACGCTCATTACAACACACTGACATCAATTGTAGTTTGAATAATTAATGTGCTACAGTATAATAAGTTCTTGTTTTTTCTTGTTGTTACATGACAATAGATACATTTGACCTCAGTATATTTACAGTTTTATAGTTGTAATTCACTTGCAATGTGTTTGTACAGGTTCATTGTCCTTCTATAGAACTTTTACCAAGTGTTAAGGAATATTTTAACAGCTTAGTAACCTTGTATCCATTTTCTATTTTGCTTATCCTGTACTGTACATTATAGGAGTGAGGGGTTGGTGCCCAAACCAGAGAACTCAGGGGTCACCCTGCACGGGGTGATAACCAATTCTACACTAGAGGCAATTAAGAAATGCCAAATCATCTAAAACGCATGTGTTTGGATTGTAGATAAACTCATTGAGCACAGGGAGCACATGCAAACTACACACACACACGACAGAGTGCTGGAGGTATAACATGACTTTGCTAACATCTAAGCTACAGTGCTGCTAAATATCCGCAAAAAGTAGCTTCAATCTAAAAAAAAAGAAAAACAAATAGATTAAAAATTAAACTGCATCTCAGTCAGTGATTAAAGTATTAAAATTATTAATATTATTACATTGACACCATCAGTCAATACATTCTAAAAAATGGAAGTGAAATTTAATATTTAATTTTTTAAATCTTCTTTAAAATATCAGCTATGTAAATGTCCAGGTTTTGTGTCTAGTGCACTATGTAGGGTGTACAATCCCTTGTTCCACACACAAGTAGTGCTGTTTATCAGAGGGATTTACGATAAACAATTTAGTTAGAAGCTAGTTAGTTTTATAGGTATTTATTCAAGCATAAATAAAAACAGAGGCCATTTTGAACGACTTAGAAACAGTTATTAAGTGGACAGAGTGTTGTTTAAGATGTTTAAAATTATCAGATGTGTTTACTTGCTAAAATGTGTCCATGAATGAAGGTTTTGGCATGTAGGTGCTCTCTCCTCAGTACGGCGGACCGACTTTCACCCATGCGGCAGCCAAGAGTAAGAATAATTAACAGTTATTAGGACACCTATGATGCGGAGTGATACATACAGTATAGATAAAAGTCCCAGCGCTGTTACTGTCATTACTAATGGAGAGCCTCTCGTCCAATCACGTTACTTGGTCGGAACTGAATAAAACCTGTTGTATAACGGGTTTTATACACTTTATAATATGCTGAAAATGAATAACCATGTAAAAGGCAGAAAACTTACTGGAGAACAAAAATGAGAGTTCAAGATATTTATCAGTTATATCCATAAATGCTGTTGTGTTACTTGTGCTTAATAATTTCCACACTAGCAGAGCACGAAATCATTAGATTCACCTTTATGTCAGGTTTCAGCTCTCATTTTATAATACAATTTAATAATTCATTAGTAGCCAGTTGAAAAAAATATACATGAACACTAGAATAAACATAAAAATAAAAAACCCAAGCTGGTTCTAAACTCTTACACAGAGAGCACAAAAACAGTCCAGAGTATGGGTTCTCCTATATAAAGGCATAAATCAGGCAACAAGCAATATAAAAAATAGATGAATACATTTCTGTAGGTATATCATAATTTAGCTGTAATGTAATTGCGAGAGGACGGTTAGGGTTGTATCTGCTGGGAAATTTAAGCTCTGCATTAAATGTAACCTTTTGCCTGAGGGGAGACATTTAAAAAGAAGAAGCACTACAGGAAAAAAAAACTATTTGTATACATCCTCTTTCCTGGTATACTTTCGCTTGTCACTCACACACAACGAACCTTACAATACTGCATAAGTTATTAAAGCTACAGGCTGTACATCAACGTTGGTGAATCCCTGCGAAACATTTTAAGAAACGTTTTAAAGCTTAACACTCAACGCTGATTGCCCTGATTTGTCACTGAACTACCATCAGCCTGTAGAGTTTCACATTTCCACTGCTGTTAAGTTGCTGGTTCAGTGCATGAGCTAATCATCAGGCTCTTCACGAGGGTAATTAGGAGCGTAGAGCAGAAGGAACCGAGCCAGCAGGGCACATTTTCAGGAAATGAACGCGCAATACAGGTACATTTTGTAGAACAAGGTACCAACAATGCAAATGTACCTTCAAGAGGTCCAATTATGCAGCTTGAATGATTTGTTTTTCTGCTTGTCTAATGTAAAAAAAAAAAAAAGCAGAACCCTGAGAGTATAACCTTAGTAATACAGTAAGTGTTATAAACTGGATGGAAACAAAAAAATATATTCCCTATTAAAATGAAATAATTGTAAATAAAATTTGACAGTGTGGTTGAATTATAAAATAAAATTGAAAAATAAAATTTGACAGTGTGTTATCACCCAAATGAGGATGGGTTCCCTGTTGAGTCTGGTTCCTCTCAAGGTTTCTTCCTATTGCCATCTCAGGG
>JAQMYJ010000023.1:30796431-30832139 GCA_030014305.1 Clarias laeviceps | reverse complement strand
ATTTGGATTTTTACAACATTATTGTTGAAATACACAGTCCTGAAAAAGGGACGTTTCTTTTTTTGCTGAGTATATAACCAAAACAATTTTGACAATTTTTGGCAATTGTGTTTTAAGCACCCTTGTGATTCAAAGAAATAAAATGCTCTATCAGTTTGACATACTGAAAAAAAACTTGTTTTTCTCAAAATGACAAAAATGGAATTATCTCTTCAAATGTTCAAATGTTCCAAGAGTTTTATCATCGGTTACAGAGGGATTTGTAGATTCAGCCTCGCGTTAGAAGCTAGTTAAGTTTTTATCTATTTATTTAGCTATAAATAAAACACAGAGGCCATTCTGAACGACTTAGTTATTAAGTTGCAGGAGAATATGCTGTACTGTACATGAGTATATCCTTGACTACAGTAATAAAGTCAGGATCATCAGCATCTTGGAAGTAATTTTCATAATCTATAAAACATTCCACTGTGGCAGATCTAATTACACGCATTTACATTAGCTAAATAAGATCAATTTATCTAATCATGCAACTACTGTATGTCTATACAGTAAACTGTATAATTATGTACTTTATGTACAATATCCACCTGAGAAAGGTTAAATGATTGTATGAAAACATCAGAACTATTTTTCATTCAAGGCAATAAAACATATATCTGCTTAGAATTCAAGCTTTGCTCACTTCTTCTGTAGATTTTCTTTGGAAAACAGATTTTATTTTATCTCAGCGGGATTCTGCTGATAAAATAAAGCCAAATAAATTTATGGATGTTTGCAGTGTTGGTGATAGAATCTAGATAGTGATCCTGACTTTCCCTGATCGTATTTTATTGTTTATGTCAGTTAAGGAAAAAAAATACTTTTAATAATTTATATCAGCTAAAAGTTTCTTTAATTCAGGGACTAAACATATAATTATGATAATTATTAATTATGAGAGCAAAACTTTGCATTCCCTAAGGTTTCTTTTAGAAAAGAAATATTCTTGTAATATTAAAAATTTTAAATCTTGATACACAACACTCGAAAAACATTACTCGGACTAAAAAGAGGAAAATCAGAAATGTGGCAGTAATTAAACCAAAAAAAAGTTTTTTTATAAAAACTCTGACAGTATAGGCAAATTTTTTTGTCCTGTAACAGCATGAGACAGTCATAATGGTCGTTGCTGTCATTTACAGTGTATCTTAGGGTAAGTTGATGGAATTTGACCATTTTCATTTCTACCCATGATAATAAATGAGCATCTTGTTAAATGTTTTGTTGATAGGAACTTAACCCAATTTATTATGTTTTTCATTTAGCGAATTTAAACAATATTTAACATTTTCCTCATTAGCGCAAGCACTGAACCTTCATGTGCAAGCTCCCAAAGGTGTTTGATTCCATCTAATGCCGGCCATCAAGCAACAACTCTTTCATAGCTTGTCTTCCTGGCGCTCGCACTCAGAACTGTCGTCATGGCAATGCATTCCTCCTCACCAATCCTCCACCCCCCCACAATGCCCCTCAAAGGGGCTAGTGCCAGCGCTGCATGTGTCTGAACAGGACACAAAACCCCAATCAGACCCCTGCTGCATTCCTTCTGAAAATAGCCTGCAGATAGAAAGAAGGGAAGGAAGGATGCAGGAAGGAAGGGGAAAAAAAGACATTTATTGACCTTAAGTCCTGTATCTGTTAACCTGTTTAACATTCCTGATAATGCATATGAGATTATATTATGGCAATAGTCTGTGTTCTTTGTTACGTGCAGTTGATTTGTGAGATTGTGATATCACGAGAGGGGAATAATGGGAGTTTAAGTAATCTATAGTGCAGTACTCGAATGAGAACCAGCTAAACGATGTCATCAAGAGCACTTCATGACCTTGGCATCATAAAACTATATCTGGGTGAAGAGCTTTTATGAAATATGAGGCATCTCACTCTTCTGGTGAAGAAAGCTCTCGAGGTACTGTAATCCACTTTTATGCTGTAGTTATACCAGGGCTGCATGTCAAGCAAACAAAAAATTTCTCTATCGACTGTATTTGTTTAAATAAAGTGTAATAATTGAAAGAGGAGATTTAATTAAAAAAAATTATTACATAACAGAAAGCAGGTACATGCTCTTATCAGGAAATTTAGATGATTTAAATTTGCTAATAAAAATCCAACCCTATACCCCACCATGGTACTCAGTTATACAATTACTGACCTTTTCATTAGGTTCAAATGCCTGTTAACATACATATCTAATCAGGCAATCGCATAGTAGCAACTAGACATGGTCAATAGAATCTGCTGGAAATCAAACCAAGCATCAAAATGGGAAAGAAAGGTGATTTATGTGACTTCTAAAGTGGCATGATTGTTGGTGCCAGATGGGCTGGTCTCAATAATTCTGAAACTGCTGATCTACGGGGATTTTCACCCATAACCATCTTTAGGGTTTATAGGGAATGGTCTGTAAAAGAGAAAATATCCAGTGAGGGCAGTTCCCTGGGTGAAAATGCCTTGTTGATGCCTGAGGACAGAGGGGAATGAGCTGATAGACTCATTCGTGCTGACAGAAAGGCAACACTCAAGTAACATCTGGTAAGAACATCTTTGAGCGCTTTGAACAATAAACTGAGGCTTCATCTCTGAATGCATGGGCTTACCAAAATTGGTCAATAAAAGATTGCAAAAATATTGCCTGATCTGATGAGTCTAAATTTCTGCATCAACATTTAGATGGTAGGGGAAGAATTTGGCGTAAAAAACATCATAAAAGCATGTTGTATCAATGGTTCAGTCTGGTAGAGGTGGCGGTGTAATCATGTAGGAATATTTTCATGACACTGTTTGGGCCCCTGACTAATTGAGCATGGTTTAAATGCCACAGCCTACTGTATTCAATCTGGCAACAGATTTCAAATCCAATAGAGCACCTATGGGAAGTGGTGGAACAGGAGATTCGCATCATACCTTTGGTGTGCAGCATCATGCGATCATGTCACTATGGGCCGAAATCTCTAAGGAATGTTTCCAGCACCTTGATGGATCTATGCCAAGAAGAATTAAGTGAAAAAAAAGGTACTAGCAAGGTGTACCTAATAAAGTGGCTGATGAGTGTATGTACTGTACATTGTAATTGTATGTGTATGTACTGTGTAAGTGTGTGTACTGTACATGTACTGTACATGTCATTTCAACTGGGCTGCAGAAATATACAGAATAACCTCAAAGCATGATCTGTAAAAATAATAACATCTTGGATTTGGGGTGGATGCCAGACATTAACTAACATTAACTAATCATGCTATATTAAGTGCATTGCTATAAAATGCCTTATGAGAGTTCCAGAATTAATGACAAAAAGAAGATGCTCATAATGATGTAAAATCATAGTCTCTATTCTGTAAAATCATATTTAAACCTCTTTTTTCTCATTCTGTTGTCAGAATGAGGACAAATCAATAAAAAATATAAAGTGAATCAAAAAGCAGAATCATAAAAGTGGCAGAGGTCAGACAATTGGCTGACGATGTTAACTGACCTACACAGGAACAGGAAAAAAGAAGCAGGGTCAAAAACTTAATATCTCAAATATCTCCCCAAGCATTACGCTTTGTAACGACTGATAGAAACAAACACAGAATTTATACCTTATAACAAAAAAGAACAGGATAAGTTAAATATACAGACTGTTCAGGGGGAAACTGAAAACTGACTGTGATCTGGACACATCAGGAAGGCAACCAGTGACAGGACATGGGAGGAGACTAGACAGGCACCAGATCAATACATACATGTAAATGTAAATGTGAATGGTGTTAGTTGTTGCACTTTGTTTAAGGAGGCTTTCTGTAACACCTGTGGCACTTCATTGTCAAGCAAACAAAAAATTTCTCTATCGACTGTATTTGTTTAAATAAAGTGTAATAATTGAAAGAGGAGATTTATTTAAAAAAAATTATTACATAACAGAAAGCAGGTACATGCTCTTATCAGGAAATTTAGATGATTTAAATTTGCTAATAAAAATCCAACCCTATACCCCACCATGGTACTCAGTTATACAATTACTGACCTTTTCATTAGGTTCAAATGCCTGTTAACATACATATCTAATCAGGCAATCGCATAGTAGCAACTAGACATGGTCAATATAATCTGCTGAAATCTGAATCTGAGTTGAAAAAGAAAAACATCAGGAATGATCCTGTTTTTCACAAAGGCTTCACAGCTGGTAGACAATAAAATATCAATAAAAAGAAGAACTACCAGACATGTTCATTTGACATTTGGACAGATATATGGGTACATTCAAGGATACACATATTATCCACTGCAGCAATGATCAAGTCAAAAGCTATAATGCACTTCCTGATGTTGACAATTCAAATGTTGACTATTTTTTGACTGGGTATTGTATTTCAGTAATGTTCAACCCTTAAATTCTACCCCATGCTACAGCAAAGTAATCAAATATCTTTCATATATGATTGGCGTATGTATTATTATTATTATTATTAATTATTATTTCTGAATTGAGGACATTTATCACTCAGCTACTATATATTTGAAATAGTAGTTGAGTGAAATACTTGTATATGAAAGGAGCATTAATGCATCTTACACAAATTTCTTCATTTAATGTTGCATGCAGTCAAATCTGAAATCAAATCTGCAAGCATGAAATTTCCATTAGCTTTAACAACCTTGAAACGCTCACTTTTACACAGTTAAACTGTCAAAATTAATATAAACACTATATATGAATATAGCATGTACAGTTTGTCGAACAGTAGCAATAGAAGTAATAGTGATAATAAATCAATTTTGCCAATGCAGCAACTTTTTAATATGAGCAATTCATAAAACTATGTTCATAAAACCGGTACATGTGACTTAGAGGCATAGATAAGGTGCTTTATCAGTTTGTTAGTGTTTTATTCGAGTAATACGAACAGAGGTAGAAGGTAACTACATTTACTTCATTACTGTCCTTAAGTACATATTTCATGTATCTTGTGTCTAATCTGTATTACTTTGGTGGTTTTATTAAAGGATACTTTTTACATCTACTCCGCTACATCCTACAGCAAATATCTGTACATACTTTTTATTTCATTACAGTTCTGCATGGTCACAGGCGGCATTAAAAACAGCATGTTAACAGATGGGAAAAGCAGATAGTAATACTTTTTTTTTTACCATGACTTAAAGCTACTGTAACAAGTTCAGTACTTTTGAAAATTCTAAAGTGCATAATTTTGCACTTTTACTCAAGGAGAAAAAGAAAATCCTTCCCAACAGTGTTTGTCTGATAATACTTATACTGTAGTTGGTAACCTGGGAACCCAGTGTAAGGATCGATCCAATGTTGGAAGTTTCAAACCACTCTTGAAAGTTGCTCTGAATAAGAACATCTGCCAAAAACGCAGTAAATTTAAACATATGACTTTTAATTGAATAATATTTTACAGAGGGTATCTCTACTTACTCAAGTGAAGAATTGGTGAACTTCGTCCACCACTGGACCGGAGCATTTGCGTACATAAAGCACTGACATGAACAGAAAGTTGCACAGGTGAGCTGCAGATCTTGAAAAACAATACCCGTTTTTTGTGACATTTTTGCAATTTTTAAGACTAAAATACACCAGCGCTTTGTTTATTTTGATAGTTTGATTTTCAGTGTTTTATGAATTACGATAGAAATTTGGCCTGATTCAATTTAAAATTGAGTCCATAATTAAAATTTCACTTCTGACCATTTTCACCCACTTAAAACTTTTTTGGTTTAAAAAAATTAATTTAATTTTAAAATTTAACTTTTAATAATCACCTGTAAATAGCCATAAGAAGAGTGTAAGCTCGGCCGCGATCACTTGACTGCTGCTTAATTAGAAGATCAGGTCAATCTGGTCCAAGCTCTTTAACTTTTTTTATTTCTTCGTCCGATCACCTTGCGAAAGGGTATTTTAGCAAAGAAATTACAGAATTTTCTCTCATATTTAGCTGCTTCCACGTCAATCACTATTCAATACATTAACTAACAATCTGCTGACTCTTAATAAGACTCGTTGAGAATGGAAAATCACATGAGCCCAAATATTTTAAAACAATATTGATTCGCTAAGAACAAAAGTGTGATTTGAAAAAGTCCAATTAGACCTCAAATCAGCTTTTCAAAAAGTTTTGTGCCTACATAGTACACGAACACAAATGAATGTAATACAGTTTAGATTTTTTTTTTTTGTAAATAAATTATATTAAGAAATACAGCGGAATATTGTGACTAAATAACTTTATTACATTATTAAAATAAATAATTATTATGTTAAATAGTTACATGTTAAAGTAGCATTCTTCTCTGCCAAAGTGCATAAAGCATCTGCATACCGAAAAGCTGCAATACTAAAATGTAAATATGTATTGTAATGCACAGCATTCGTCTGTAATTTATCTTGTCACACTATTTGCACAATCCTTTGGCTATGTATTGTCTTGCAGGCCTGATATTCAATGCCACTGTATAGAGGTACATGAATTGAATCATAATGAAGTTGACAAGAATCATCTCGAATGCACACAACCACAGAGAGCAAGACCAAGTGAGCAGTGGTGTCTTGCAGCGCTGGCTGTATAAAAGGAGAACAGACTCCACCTTCAGGGAGCTGGAGAAGAAAGAACTGATACTTCATCTCCATGTCCTCTTCAGACGGTGCAGCCAAGTGTGCAAAAACAGAGACAGAGGCAGAGGAGACAGCAGAGGGGGAAAGAGATGGAGAGAATAGAGCCATGCTGTTTGGCTCTATGCCTAGAAGAATACACAATACTTTTTCTCCAGTTTTTTTCTTTTTTTCTTTCAGCGAGCGAGCCTGTGCGATGAAGCAACAGATCTAAAATATGCAGAATAAGTGAATTCGGTGTGTGTCTGTGTGTGAGTGTGTGTGTTCTCTTGTAGGCCTTGACCGCTGTGAAAACCCATTTCAGGGATGCGGTAGATTTGTAAAACACTGCAGCTAATCCTAATACATGAATATTTCTGAGGACTTTCCTGCGGGTTCTATCTCTTCCCTTATGCACAGGTTACCAGCCCTGGTCATGAATTACACTCTGCCCTACACATTTTCTCCTCTGCCCTAACACATATAATCCAATTAATCAGATAATTACCAGGCCTTGATGATTTGAAGTTGGTGTGTTAGACCTGGGAAAATACCAAAAATGCAAGACAAAGTGTTCTCCAGGAAAATGGTTGGGAACCTGTGATCTAGCCTAATAGCATTTATAATAGCTGTTTCTTCAGCAGTCATTTTATCCAAGTGCAGGTTAGAGTGGAACTGTAGACTATCCAAAAATACCAGGTGCAAGGCAGAAATGCATCCTTTTATGAGGAAACTGTCCATCACAAACCGTTTAGAGTGGTTTGTCTACCTAAGAGAATGTTTTTGGAAGGGCAGAGGAAGAACATCAGTACAGATGTTATGGAGAACTAGAAATCACAGAAATACACCTCATGGAGATGTAGCTTGTGTTGGGGAGGTGTTGGCACAGTGGTTATGGCTTTGAATTACTCATTGAAGGTTGTGAGATCCATGTTGACATCTTAAGCCTTAAATGTAAATTGCTTTGGAAAGAAAGATCAAGAAAAGGTATTGACTGGATCTTCATTTCCATTTCATACAAGAGAGGGAAGTGTCAGCTGAATAGACCCATTTTATTTAATTCTTGATTAATTAGTTTAAACATTATAGTTTTTAAGCATTTTAAGGCTTTGGTTACTGATCAAAAAGTTGCAATCTCAAATTCCAGAACCACCAAACTTCCACTGTTAAAAAATGTATATTTATAGCATTTGGAAGATGCATTGTAGTCCCAATCCAACCCATATCCTCATGCAAGTACGAGTAAGTTATGGTCTAACATTGTTGGTACAACAAGTAAAAAACATAATTTAAATCTTTGGGAAATCACAGTGCTTGGAGAAAAGTGGGTCAGGTGACTCAGCTATTCAGATCACACTTGAAAGTTTATTCCACCACCTGGGTCCAGCAGATGCGAGTCTTGTTACAGGTCTTTCCTTTAGGTTGAATGAATTTTCAATTCAAGCATTATGGTGTGAAATGGACTTGATTGGAGGGATAGCAGCAAAATGTGAGAGAACTTGGGCATATATATTTAAAATAAATTGTAGTAGTTGTAGTGTAGACCTGCTAGAGGTTAGTTGCAGGAGTGTGACAAAGGATTAAACACTGTAAGGTCTTTTAGCTAGATCCACAATTCTTAGCTACTCATTTTTACAAGCTCACCTTAGATAATGCAATTTTTTATAGTCTTGTACTATCCTGACTCTTAATCCTCTGTGAGTATGTTTTCTTGAGTGTTATTCATTCATTCATTCATCTTGTTGTTATTCATTCATTCACTTGTCCTGTACAGGGGTGCGAGGGGTCCGGAGCTAATCCCAGGAAACTTTTGTCGCGAGTTGGGAATGCCAATTAGTCTAATCTGCATGACTTTGGATTGTGGGAGGTAACCAGAATACCCGGAGGAAATCCACCATGCACAGAGAGAACATGCAAACTCCACATACACAGACCAAGGTGGGAATCAAACCCTCAACCCTGGAAGTGCAAGGCCACAGTGCTAACCACTACACCATTGTGCCCCTCAGTCATTGAGCCGCACAGTAGTTTATCCTCTGGGTGGCAGTTGATCCAATGTCAGTCCAAGGAAGACTGGGGGTACAGCAGGAATATATCCTGAACCGGATGCCAATCCAACCCAGAAATTCTGCCATGACCTGTTGTATCAGTGTTTTAGAACTCATGGTTTTCAGAGATTAGTTTTTCAAACCCCCTTTTTTTAGAGTTGGGAAAGATTTGGAGAATCCACTGGAAATACCAGATATAAGGTGGGAATCGGTTTATTTGGACACAAGTCCATCGCAGGAATTTTCTCACTGGCAGACTTATCAAACTGTATTCTCATGTTTGTGATCTTGATCTTGTATTCTCATGGTTTTTCACAGTTTATTTGAAATAAAACGTGATCTTGAATCCGGTCTCCATATATACTATTACAGTCATTACTGTAGTGTTGTAGGTATTTTAACCATGTCAATTCCATTTACTATTGTACAGCTAATAAAGTAATGTTATTATCTGGCCATTCATTTTAATTAGGGTTTATTAGCTGTTGCCTCACCTTAGAGTACCTTTGTTCCATTGTGCACCCGCAAGTCTAAAAAAAAACAGCACAGCCTACTACCTGAATTAAGCTGTTAAATCATTTCAGATTTTGCAGTTATATTAAAAAGATGGCAGGTTGTGCCAAATGTATGAGTCGCACTTAGCATACATGAATGCTTGTGAGGTGAAATTGTAAGGAATTGAACTCACTATGTCAGGTGATAATGCCTGCTGAGCATAATTCAACAGAACGTGCTGGGTGGATAGGGCCAGCTGTTATTTTATTCAGAATTCAGAATGCACTCAGAATGCTCATAAATCCAGACTGTAAAAAAAAAAAGAATGATCAGAGAATAACAAAAAAACAACACACATACACACTCTTGGGTCACTTTTTTTCTGCCTCACTCCCTCTGCATTGCTTGCACACTCAATATTTCTCTCTTCGATATTTCTCTCTCCAGCTCTCCCACCGCTGATGTGTTTGGTGTTGGCTGAACAAATGAATGTAACAGTAGAGCAATAAATGGCTGAGAGGGAAGTAGGGCAGTCTGTGTGGAGTCATTACCAGCAGACTGATGTCATCTTTATACAAATACCAATGGGATGAAAATTAATTCTCATTTACAAGCATTAAAAAAATATGGTACATTTTTATTCTTTTTTGCACAAGTGGAAGAGAAAAACATACATTTACACTTTCAACTTACTCTTCATTCATTTTTACACACAAATCATCTATGTTCACATGCAATGTTTGGACATCGATCATTTATTTGGTTGTTTTATGAATCATGTTTACAAATGATTCATTTGCTTTTGCATTTTTTAATAGATGATTCAGTCATGATTAGGTGTGATTTTTACACATTCATTTATTTTTTGTTTGGTGACTCATGTTTATGTTTATCATGCTTATAAAATCTGTATGCATTTGATTAATTTATTTTCACACATTTTTTTTACACCATTCATGAATCATGTTTGAGAACCATACAGTATGTAAAATTTAACAATTTGTTAATTTTTTCATCTATGATTATTCATTTTATTCACATTATACAGTACATACATACATACTTAAACATTATACATTATAGATTATACTGTACATGATAAAGTACACAGTATGTTTGTGTCTGTGTTTGGAGGGATTCACCTTCTCTGGGTACCCTGGCTTCCCCCAAAGTCCAAAGACGTGTTGTAGGTTGAATGGGGGTTTCAAGTCACCCACAGTAAATATGATTTAGTCTGCAAGTGTGTACATAGATAGATATAGATATACTCTGTACATGCAAGCAATTGTAAGGAGCAATCAAGAGTAGACAGTGTGTTGTTTAAGATGACATAACATTATCAGATATGTTGCTTTTCTCGTGGAAAGTGCTTCTGTGACAGGTTTTTCAATGCCCCCCACCAAATAAATAAATAAATTCCCAACAGTGTCTGACTGATGGTACTTACTGTAGTTAATAACCTACTAACCCAATGTAAGGATCTATCCAATGATCTATCCAAGCACTTTTGGAAGTCGCTCTGGGTAAGAGTGTCTGCCAAATGTGTAAATGTGTAACTTTATCCTGTATACAGAATGCCAGGGAGCCTGAAGCCTATCCCAGGAGACTTAGGACACGAGGTGGGCTACGCTCTGGAGGGGGTGCCAATCCATCACAGGGCACACACACACACACATACACACACACATTTATACAAACAAACTCACACACTCATTATGGGCAATTTGGGAATGGCAATTAGCCTAACCTGCATGTCTTTGGCGTGTGGAAGGAAACCGGAGTTCCCGGAGGAAACCCACCAAGCACGGGGAGAACATGCAAATTCTGTGCACATAGAGATGGGAATCGAACCTGGACGGGAATCGAACCCAGACCCTGGAGGTGCAAGGCGACAGTGCTAACCACTAAGCCCTGCGTTAATGCTTATTTTATTTAATTTTATTTCAGTTTTTTATATTACACTTTGTTCGTCTTTGTGTGTGTGTGAAATTCTTCTGTAATTATTACAAATTCGCAATTTTGTATGTAGGACAACAATTTATTTGGATTTTCCTGACTTTCTCCCCTAAGTGACAGATGAGACAATCGAGCATGAAGCTCTCACGTGTGACGGGTCATTCATCAAAGTCATCTCTCTCTCACACACACACATACACACACACACTCTCTCTCTCACACACACACATTCGTGTCATGCTATAAGCTCAGTGCTCACCTCGCTTCTGCGACTCCAGTAGTCTATTCCATCTCTCTCTCCCTCTGTCCTCCTCCTCCTCTTATTCATCCTGCGCTTCTCCTTCGTCACACTTCTACTTGACCGTAAAACGGGAAGCGCCTGAAGCGCGCGCGCCAGCACTGACCTTTCCGCTGGCGGGCTTCACGTAGAAGACAGAAGAAAACACACACACACACACCACATACAGAGCGAGAGAGTGTGAGAGTGTGTGAGAGAGAGAGAGAGAGAGAGAGCGCGCATACGAATAGAGAAGGCATCACGCGTCGCGCTAACGAGCCGGACTAGAGTCTTGCGCACGCACCGCGCCACCGGTGATGAGGATTGTCGCGCGCCGGATCGTGCACAGAAACCGGGCTGTGTCAGAACCGGGGGCTCGCTGAGGCGATCAGAGGGAGAGGAGGAGAGGAGAGGAAGCAGAGGAAGGAGAGGAGAGAAGAGGAGCGAGCTGCCGCCTGGAGGAAGAATGAACCTCTTCAGTGCCATGTTCCTCCTGCTGATGTTAGCCTCCCTGCCGTGTGAGGTAAATCGCGTGTGCATTTTATTATTATTATTATTATTATTTTAAAATATTCTTTAAATAAAGACCAACGTATAGTGATAACCTAAAGCATCCTTGCTTTTGATCACTGCACATGTTTTACTACAGGTTTTTCTTTTCATTATTACGCACGAGCGCATGCGGTTTCTGAGCGCAGCCCGCCTTCTCCTCTGCTCCTCAAGGAGATTTGCATGATCACAGTTATTACTCTTCATTATGATTTTGTGCGACATGCGTCTCTCTGACGTGCTGTCCTGCAGGAAGTTACAGCAGGCTGACAAACACAAACAGACAAAGATGTTCTGGTCTGGTTTCGGTCTGGTCTTGGTCTTGGTCTGGTGCTAAAGGTGAAAGAAGTGTGTGCAGAAAGAACTGTGTGGGGAACATGTGTCTGACCTCATGCACGAGCCGCCATCCTTCTTTCTGTGCTGGTTTATCTTTGTTTTGGAGTGGCTTTGACGGGAATCGATATTTGTGCTTTTTGATTGAAGTGCTGGACTAGTCTACTGGGATTTCATTCATTCATTCATTCATTCATTCAGTGTTAGACTCTGAGATATGCTCACACACTGGTGATGCACACCATTCTTCAAAACCAAGGCTCAGTTGATTTAAGGACATTTTGATGCTTTCCAGGCTCATTAAATATTTATTAAAGACTTTTTATTTTTAAATGAAATAAAACACAAATTAAAAAAAAAAAAAAGATTGAATCTGTACATCCTTGAATACAAACAAACCATACTTTTTGTTGTTGGTTGCACCACGAGTATGGGTCTGTTCAGTGTGTATCTTCTGTACAATGGTAAATGTGAAATAGCATACCTTTAAAATAATAAGTAAGGTACATTCATCATCCCAAAAATCTGAGAGCACTTAGTGAAAATGCTTCTTTTGTGCATTCTTCTATAATTTAATGCAACAAATTTTATTACATATGATACTGATTTGATTTAACAACAGCGTACAGCCAAGCTGGCATGGACTCCACAAGTTTGTGCAAAACCTTATGATCCATATCAGACCAAATCCATCATAGTGTCTTCTACACAATAGATGAGATGAGGCATAAAGAAAATCTGATCTTTTGTACAGAAATCACAAATTTGCTTACATTTAAGTAGTGGTCTATGAATAGTTCAGAGTCTTCAATATTATTTATTGAATTTTAAATTTTTAATGTGTCAGACATTTCAAAAGCACTCTATTTGGACCCTAAAAATGCAAAGAATGTTTGGTTTGATAGCACAACCACAACAGTGATTTAATAAAAAATAAAGTTTGGAACCTTTAATTCAGCAATATACAGAAAAGAGTGTTTTAATGAAAAGCAGCCCAAACCATCAAACCAAGTGTAGGTATTAAAAATAATAACACATGGCTCATCTTTATTTGAAACAGGCAACAGAAAATCCACATTATACTTTGCCAGCTAGGATTTGATTTGGTTCGATTTCAATTTGATACTGATGATATATGAATGAATAATGCCACTAGCACAAAAACTATAAACTATAAACACTCATTAAATAACCATACCATGTTACAAGACTACATTCACATTTCCATTATTTTCAATCATTTATTCAGGCAAACTATATGTATCATTCCAGGCTGTCGGTCTCCATCTCCACAGAACTGAAAAGAGGTGAGAGCAGCTGCCTGCCAAAACCCACATTCAACACCATTTACAAAATGTTATGTCATCTTAATTAACACTTTTCTTAATAATTGCTTCTCAGTCCTTCCGTTTTGTCCATGCTGTTGTATTTTCACCTAAGCTGAATCCAAAACCAAGGTCAAGGACACGACTAGATGTGTGCAATAATGGATTGTACACCCTAAACCACACACTACCCTTTCATTTAACACTTTCTGGGATTCAACCCCAAACCCTAGAAATTCAGACATTCTAAAGAGGAATAAGTGGAAATATAAAGTAAATCTCGTATGTTTCTCAGGACCGTCCACCACCTCCATGGTTTATTCTCCTTATCTTTTGGCTACATACTGTAGTATCAGAAAGAATTTATAACTCCTTTAACCTCTGTTAATTAAACTAACTACGTTCTATAACTGTCAGTCACCAGCTCCACCAGTCGCGGTTAGTTCGTCCATTCTCAGAAGCAATTGTGTTGGTGGAGCAAAATAACTGGATAAATAAACAAACAAATTTTAATCTGTTGTTAATAAATGGCGTTTGTGGAATTGTTGTATAAAAGCAGTATCACATGAAGTTGTGCTGTTGTACTGAATATAAGCACAGCTGTGATGCAGTTGTAGGCAGAAGTACTGAACTTATCACAGCTGTGCTAATATTCAGTACAACAGCATTCCCTCTCGTGATATTGCTTAATTATACAACAGTGTTTGGTCAGAAACTGTTGAATAGGTTTCTATAACAGAAGTTCTGACATATGTTGTGCGTGCAACATTTAAATAAATGCACTCATCCTGATTTAATTCTTACAGTATCATATCTCATTTACATGGACTTGTTTAATGTGCACTTATCATAATCTAAAACTGATAATAAACAGACATAAGGAAGGCGTCTCCAGAGTCAGCACTTTGTAACAGGCAGAAGGTTTTGAGAAAATCTTCAAGACAGGTAAATTTGAAAAGCTGCTAGAATATAAGTGACTACAGGAACTCACTTATCTTATGGCGACATGTGCAACTACAAATGGATAAAATAAATCCATGAATAAAAAAATTGTAATTCCATGGGAGATTGTTGTTGTATAAGTGGTGTTATTAAGGACTTGCAGTTAAGGGAAAATAACGCATTTCCTAGTTCTGCTTGATCCACACACGCTGCCATTGATTATTTTTGTAGAAAAGCACACCCTTAAGTAAAATAATAAATGTAGGAAAATGCAATGCATTTATACATACACTTATACACTAAAGCCACTCAATAGCTCATTTAATAAAATGGCCACAACTGCCAGGTAAATGCAGGAAACAGAACAAAACAACACAAAAAAAATTAAAATCAATAAAAATAAATAAATAAAACAGGCACAGATTTTTTTGCAATATATACATCAGGGAACAATGACTCATAATTCACTGTAATGAAATCCTTTCTTGTTTAACTGGAATTACAATCTTCATTACAATCCTCTAAAGCACTTTAGACAGTGCTCTTAAAAGCAGTTCTCTCAGTACAAATTTCATGATCAACATTCAGGCCTTTTACTGTTTTGTATATGCAGTACAAAGATCCACAGGTCAGAGATGATGCTCAGGGGTTTTAGAGCTCAGCTTCACAAACTCATCACTAACACCATCATTTCTGTTCCGTTAATAAAATAAACACGACAAGCATTTCAGAGAAAAGGGGATGTTGTTTTCTTACAAACACAAAATGCAAGGATTAAAAAACATAGTCTTTTTAATTTATTTAAACTCTCGCACTTTCTTGTTAGACATAATGTAGTATAAAAATAATAATTTAAAAGACATTAAACAAAAAATAGTATTTTATTTATTTAATATATTCATTTAGTATATTTATTTATTAAAATACATTCTTTACTTTTTGTTATAGAAACTACTGAAACATCTTACTTATTCTGACCCATTGTTTTTCGATGCTGTTCCGGGTCTCAGTTTCAGTCAGACTCTCACTACCAGTCAATAGTTTGGACACACTTTCTAACACCATGGTCTTTCCTGCTTTATTTTTATTTTTATTGTAAAACAATGCTGAATGTGTCCGAAATATGGAATAATCTCCTTTGAACAGTTGATATTGGTTAATTTTTGAGGCTGGTAACTCTAAAGGACTCTAGACTTCTTCTCTGCAGATAAGGTTTGGTCTTGCTCTCCTGTGAAGGTCTTCATGAGAGCCAGTTTCATCATGGTGCTTGATGTGTTTTGCAAATGCACTTGACAATACTGTTTCTTGGAAGAACAACTGATCTTCAGTTGACTGTTATTGTTGTTGCTTAATTACCATAAGTAAAAATTTATAGTTTTGAACAAAAATAAATAAATAAACACATATACACACGTTCTCTCTCTTTCTAGGTTTTTCAATCATTATTCGTACAAAGACAACATTGCACAGTATAAAGCCAGGAAAAAGAAAGAAAAAAGAAAGCTGAACCTTTTTCCAATATAAATCAGTTTTAAATTTAGTGTTTTTATCTGAAGGTCTGATTTTCCCCCCCTTTTTTCTCTTCCTGTTCCATTTTACTACCTTTAATTTGCTGTACTGGCCATGTACAATTCTTCCCCACCTCACTAAACTCATTATTTTCCAGCCTGTAAGTGGAAATCCCACTTTGGTGATTTGCTAGTTGAATTAAGTTCCATTCAAATGCATTTCTTTTATTCTGAAACCTGCAAAACCTGCATGCAACCACAGTAGACATATAGCTGTGTTTTAACACGTTTCCATTCTCCTTGTATAAAAGTTCATCAACCAACTGAATGTTATTACTTAGAAATGCTCTTTTAGCAGTTTAAAGTAACACACACACACACACACACACACACACACATACTTTATGTATTGATTCTAGCATGCAGAGACGTGACGGCTGGTGATTTCTGCTTTGACTGAACAGCGTGTGCTTAGTGTTATGCTTGCGTATCATAGTGATATTATCGTCCCTACATGATATAACAGTTAATATATCCAGTGACATTTACTCTGACTATATTATTGTACCAGACTTGACAAGCATTCTGCACTTGGCACAGTGTGCACTAGTTTAAGCTACACTATATGGCCAACATTATGTGGACACCAGACTATCACACCTACATGTAAGCCTTCTTCAAACAGTTACCACGACTTCAGAAGTACACAGTTGTATAGAATGTCTTTGTATGCTGTAGTATTATAATTTCCCTTCACTGGAACTGGAACCAAACCTGTTCTAGCATGACAATGCCCCTGTGACCAAACTAGCCCCATGGAGTGTTAAGTTTGGGCTGGAAGAGCTCCTGCAGAGAGTCCTAACCAGACTCAACCCCACTCAACATCTTTGGGATGAACATCAGTGTCTGACCTCATGAATGCTCTTGCAGTTGAATGAACACCGATCCCAACAACCACGCTCTGACATTCTAGTGAAAAGCCTTCCCAAGAGGGTAGAGGATAATCTACCTGCGAAAACACCATATTATTAGCCAGGGTTTCGGATTCTTCAAGTGTCCAAAAATATACCAAAATATGAAATATATCAGTTGTGTTTCAAAACCTCTCGATATCTTTTACAATACTACAGACTTTTTTTGTTCTTTATTACCTTCTATATCATCTGTTTGTTTTTTAGGTACAATTTGCAGTTTAAAACTTTAATTTGGCAATCGTGCCTAGTGTAAAAGTGCCCTTACACTCTTAGGGATTCTCACTTTTAGAGATCAGAGTTGTATGTAGCTTTTACATCAACGAGTGTGTTCACACTTCACATGTTTTGGATTAAAACAGACTCTGTTCGGTGGTTCTGTTAGTGTGTTTCAATTATACAAGTGTGAATGCTGCCAACCCGAACCTCGGTGGATCACACCAAGCATGTGAACTGAGAACGCGTCAAATGATGGAACTCAATCCGATTTAAATGGAGCTCTGGTGCGGTTCGATTGAGATGTAAACGCACTGAGTAAAAGTCTGCTTTGCTAGCGTTATCTGATATTGATTACTGTCCCTGAGAATTTTCACTGGTCGATTCTGTATCCGTGACACCCGATGTAGAGGAGGCAGACATTCGGACGGACAGGAAGTGAGGAAAAAGTCCTGGCTACGTTAGTTAGCATGGCACTGAAGGACTTTCAAAAGCTGCCGAGATTACTCTAAAAAAAAGGAAAATAAATTAAATGCCTAATGTCATTAATAAATTTAGCACTGCCAAATTAATGAGCATCCAAGGACATTCACTATGGACGGCACACAAGAGCACAGGTGATAGCCCAGCAGGGCTGTGTTCAATAACAAGAGCGTGTGTGAAGTGTTCTGGAATGTATGACAGTTGAAGGGTTTAATGAAATGTCTATTTTTTGAGTGCTCTCGTTATTGAACGCAACCCTGCTATACTATCACGTGTGCTTGTGTGCTCTCGTACCAGGAAAGCACACCGGACAGTGAGAACCTACTGTATCAAAGGATTAAAGATCACTGTTTGCCTTTTATGTATTTATTTATTATAAATTTACTGGGGGACGGTCACCATTGGCTAGTCGCAAAAAATTAAACCATTAGGTGCATTGGCGACCGTTTTATTCGCCAACTGGCATTTTATGACATTTTATAAATTCTTCATGAGTCTTCACTACTATGTACCACATATAATACACATGCCTTCTGATGTGTGTTTTGGTCTGATATTAAAATTGCCAGAGTGAACGCTAAGCGAAGCAGGACTTTATGCTAGCGAACCAAAACTCACTCACTCACCCATCATCTATACAGCTTTATCCTGTATTCAGGGTAGCGGGGGGCCTGGAGCCTATCCCAGGAGGCTTAGGGCACGGGGTACACCCTGGACAGGGTGCCAATCCATCGTAGGGCACACACACCGTCACTCACTCAAACACTCATTCACACACTACGGGCAATTTGGAACCGCATGTCTTTGACTGTGGGAGGAAACCGGAGTACCCGGAGGAAACCCACCAAGCACGGGGAGAACATGCAAACACAGAGACAGGAATCGAGCCTGGCTGGAAATCAAACCCAGACCCTGGCGGTGTAAGGCGGCAGTGCTAACCACTCTGTCCACTCTGGATGTCCACTCACATGCACATCACAGCTGCCAGTGATGCAGTGATAATTCCTTGTTGCTGTGTGTTCATGTGACATGTGCGCTTTGTTGTGGTACATGACTCGTCTCCGTCTGTGTCGTGCCATTGTTCAGCTCCATGTGTCTCGATTACTCTCAGTTCTTCTCTTTGTGAGTTTGGGCATTTAATCCCTTTTGTCTCTTCGCTCTATTGTGAATTGTATCATTGCTTGACTTTATTTTACTCAGTTCCGGTTTTGACTTTGCTTGCTCACTGTTTAGACATGAGTGTTTAATATTTGCAGATGTGCCTGTTTTTACCTTGCTTCATATTTTGGATTAAAATCAAAATCAAACCTTTTAGTACGTTGATCTTAGTGATGGGAATCGATTGTCGTGTTGAGTAAACCAATCGTGATCGATTAGTAATCGGTTTAACCGCACAGTTTAATGCTTCTCGCACTTGTTCTGTTCCCTGAAAATCCATTCACTATTACTACTATTACCCAGAGTTCATTGCATACACATACAGCAGCTAGAATTACTCTCATAAGCATCTATTACCAAATGTATTAACTTTATAAACATGACACAGCTTTCACCATACCTACATTCTATAATCCATACCCTCTTCATGTTAAGAT
The DNA here is from genome assembly GCA_030014305.1 of Clarias laeviceps. Lineage (NCBI taxonomy): Eukaryota > Metazoa > Chordata > Actinopteri > Siluriformes > Clariidae > Clarias > Clarias laeviceps. Next base: position 30,812,798 of record JAQMYJ010000023.1, on the reverse strand, counting down.
TTTCCTTCATTGGTGGTTTATTTCTATCATGTTTCCTAAAACAATAGTGCGAGAGGCCTTTTTTCCAGGAAAATTTTATAACAGGTCACCTTGAGATACATCGTCTGCCTTTTTATCCAACCATGCTGTGAGCACACACAGTTATCAGCATTATATTGTACACTCCTGCATTCCTTGGATTTTACACGTGTGTCTGCTACACAGAAAAAACATGCAATATGGCATTTTAACAATTTTTAACAATTGAAATTTATAGCAATTTTTTTTATAAACGATGCCTTGAAATATAAGAGAAAACCACTGATCATCAAATATAATTGATGACTGTCATATTAATAGTTAATTTGTTTACCATAGACCTCATGGTAGCTTATTTGTTTTGTTTTATTTTAGGTCACATATCAGCATTGATTTCAAGGCCAGAAAATTGTTTATGTATTTATTTAGATATTAATTTAGAAATCTTCATGGGATGGGTTTCCATGGGCAAACAGCAGCATCCAAGCCTTACATCACCAAGTGCAATGCAAAGCATCGGATGCAGTGGTGTAAAGCACGCCATCACTGCACTCTAGAGCAGTGAAGATGTGTTCTCTGGAGTGATGAATCACGCTTTTCTGTCTGGCAATACGATGGATGAGTCTGGGTTTGTCACTTTCCAGGAGAACAGTACTTGTCTGACTTCATTGTGCCAAATGTAAAGTTTGGTGGAGGGGGGATTATGATGTGGGGTTGCGGATGAGGAGTTGGGCACGGCCTGTTGGTTCCAGTGAAAGGAGCTCTTAATGCTTCAGTATACCAAGACATTTTAGACAATTTCTTGCTCCCAACCTTGTGGAAACAGTTTGGAGATGACCCCTTCCTGTTCCAACATGACCGCGCACCAGTGCACAAAGCAAGGTCCATAAAGACATGGATGAGCGAGTTTGGTGTAGAAGAAAATGCCTGGGCTGCACAGAATCCTGACCTCAACCCAATAAAAAACCTTTGGGATGAATTAGAGCAGAGACTGCAAGCCTTCTGGTCCAATATCATTGTCTGACCTCACAAATGTGCTTCTGGAAGAATGGTCAAACATTCCCATAAACACATTAATAAACCTTGTGGAAAGCCTTCCCATGAGAGTTGAAGCTGTTATATCTGCAAATGGTGGGCCAACATCATATTAAACCCTATGGATTAAGAATTGGATGTTACTCAAGTTCATATGCATGTGAAGGCAGGTTAGTAAATACCTTTGGCAATATAGTGTATATGTTTGCATTTGAAGTGGTAAAATGTTCCTGTTCCTCTACAATCCTACATCTATTACCAAATAACTGTAATAAATATAACTGAATTGTAAACTGTTCACAAGGCAAAGCATCCTGTTGTTGTAAGAGCAAATTATTTGCGAAGTTTGTTTAGAATTAACAAAGTCACAAACTCTGAAAAAAAAAAAATTAATAAATACTTATAGAATCGCAATACAAATGTAATCGCGCTTAAGTATTGTAATAATATTGTATTGGGTGGTCCCTGGTGATTCCCATCTCTATGAGTTAGTCATGCTAATGTGTTGTTTCTAGCATAGTGTTATAGCTTCTGTGGCTACACTGAATCTTTGGTCAGTGCTTTCTTTTGCTCACTTCTGGCTTACAGTCATCTTGTGTATACTGATAGCATGCAAATGTATGATGTCAGAGGAGATCAAGATCATTGTGTTAATGTTCTGTCATATTTGCAATAAAATGTGTCCATGTCATTTTGTGCAATAATTAGCATATACTGTCGTGTCGGGGTTAATGTCATGAGTTCAGACATAACCTTATGGTAACTCATACTTTGCATACACTGACTCTTAAAGTAAATAGTAATTTTTTTCAACACCATATAACCTTCCACAAGCACAGCCTAGTGCAGTTCATTATGTTCATTTTTATTTTGGAGAGAGGCCAGCGAGGACTCGACTTCAGATGATTTAGCCAGGGTTTAGAGTTTACAGCAAATGAATTGACTATGGTGCAGTGTTGTGGTCAGTTTGTTTTGGGATTTAGGGAGAATTTATAGGTTAATCTGACTGTAAATTCAGAAGTAGAAGTAAACCTTGAACCTGGTAGCACTAAATAAAGTGCTGAAGTCTTTCGCAGGTGGAACTGCTTCACAGTTTCCAGTAAAACAGTGTATACAGTGTATTTAGTAAGATGAAGGAACTTTTGGCAAGGCTATCTTTCTCCCATGTCCATGTGGTTGAACTCTTGATTGCTTTAAAATCTCAGAAACTGGCTCAAAGGTTGTGTTTGGTGCTCTGAGATGGACTGGTGGATCTATCCAGGGTGTATTCCCAGCTCTTCCCGGTGATGAGGTTAGAAAAATCCCCAAGTCTTGAAAATCTGGTATTTTTAGCTTTCAGCTGAAATTTAAGTGTTTGCTTGCATATTCGTATAATTTTAGATATTTGATCAGTAGGGGTGGGAATCCCCAGGGACCACCCAATACGATATTATCATTATTCCTAGGTGCCGAGTCAATCTGTATTGCAGTTCTGTAAGCATCACAATTTTATAAATACAATAAGCCCCCAACATATGAACGAGTCCCATTCCGAGAGCATGTCCGTAAGTCCAATTTGTTCGTAAGTCCAAAAAAACATTGTCTAGAAACTCGGATACTAACACAAATTGCTATACACAGTATAAAACTAACATGTTCCATGATCTTGTCCTTGTTCTTTAGAATCGTGCCAAGGGTTGAATGATTCATGTGTGAAATTTGAAGTAATGTCTGCCATCTTTTCACCTCACTCCATTCATATGGAACTCCAAAGTGTTCAAAATTAAATAAATAAATAGGACATGATGAAATAAATAACTCTATGAATAAATAAGACACAGATATGTAATATGAGAATGATATTGTGAAATAATGGAACACATTTTTGAAAAAAAGCTTATTATTGTGAAATATATTGCATTCTGCTATATGAATTTACTTATTATTATGAAATAATATTTCATGGTCATTATTTTTCCCAATAACAGAGATTATTGCAGAGGCATTCTATTTAATTCCAGCTGTTTTTATTCCAAAAAATCTTTTTTTCAAAGTCAGTCTTTATTTCAAAATCCCATTTTTCCCGATGGCCTATTTATTTCATAGTGCGACTTTTCAGCAAAATGACTTGTCTGTCAATCAAGAGCGATAGAGCAGAGCTAGCTGTGTGATTGGTTGCTCATTTCTTCAATTAAAAAAAATTTTTTTTTAGATTTCGTTACAATTGAATAAACTTAGGAAATTATTTGCTCATACTGCACAGGATGTTGTGCTGATTTACGAACTGAGTTACGAACTTTCGAGCATATGAACATGCATTTGCGCATGTTCACTCATGGAAGTTAGATCACATGTCCAACGTACTGTAGGTTGTCACATGCATGCAGTGTGCATTCCAGGATCTCCGGAAGCAAGCGTAAAAGCAGCGGTGATGAAGCTGGTACTACTAAAAAGCACCAAGAAATAACTGTGGATACAAAAGTGGAGATAATTTAGAGAATGGAGCAAAGTGAAAAGATGTCAGACATTGCTCGCTCTTTTAACATGAATTGTTCAATCACTGATTCTAAAGAACAAGAACAAAATTATTGAAGATGATTTATATTGTTTATAGGCAGTTGTCTTAGTATCCTAGTATCTAGAAAATGTTTGTTGGACTTACAAAGAAATTGGACTTACGAATGAGCTTAGGCTAGGGACTTACTGTGTGGAGGACATGCAGCATATTGCCACCTCAAATGCAAGCATACATTTAAAAAAATAAATATTTCTCCTCCCCCTCTAATGTTTGCTATTCATTTGAATGTGGATTTGGTTGATGTAAACCTATAGCAGTTTCAGGTCATTAAAACCGGGCGGTTTTAAACTATAAAGTCTTCAATGAAAATGAAACAATTCACACATATACGTAGACCATTCATTGACACATTTCTGTGCATCGAATGGGTTTTATCAGCATGTGTGTACCGTATTATTTATTCCCACTCCAGACCATGCTGCGTATGCCAGAAAGACCCCCTAGGGGTAGATAATTGTAAATGAAAAAACACTGTCTATGCAGAGATTGCAATGAAACATGCATAACATAACATAAGATGTTAATATAAACCCATAGTTTTATTTAAAAAATGCACCCAAATATGTTGAGATTGTTATAATTACTATTTGTGTCTGTATGTTTAGACTGGAAATCTAAACTATCTTTAAGCATGATAATATGTTGGTAAGTGTTGGTCAGACTGAGGGTGGACTCTAACAGAGACAAATAGATAAGAATGTTAACAAAGTATTAGTAGGTCAGGTTAAAGACCTGGTCAACCCAGGACCTTGTCGTGTTTGATCCTTACCTATTCACGTTTTTGCTCTTAAACCCGTTAAAATTTATTCCACAAAGTATTTTTAATGTATTAACAGCTCAAGCTTTCTTGCTCGAAAGTGTAAAACATGGTTTCTTACATTTTATTATATTATAAAACTCTGGGTGTCTCTTTACTTTTTGGACGTCTGTGTCCTGCCTATCATATCAGCAGAACTGAGAGAGTAATTAGATTTCAGTGCAGAGATTGATTTGGATTATGCTTCAGCAGTCTATTTTGTTTTCCCTGTGTAGTTTTAGTTTCCAGCTGGCTTTTAGCTCTGAGAATATTTCCCCAAGAAATCGAACAGGCAACTGTGAATTTTTAAAAGGAACTGTTTACCATATATGGCAATTTGAAGGTGTTTATTTATGCGAATGAGTGTGGTTATGTACGAGAACATCAAATAAAAAAAAAAAATAATAATAAATTCTTTGCAGGAGGTGATATGACACTAACGGCAAAGCAGCTCCTTCACTAGAGCTCCATTCAATCTAGTGATGGGAAGTTTGGATCATTTTAGTGACTCAGTTCTCTGAATCTTTTTTTTTGGGTTCATTTAGTTCATTTAGTTCTTTTGATCAAAAATAAAATATATACATACACAAATTTTGGCCATAGTTCCAGTAATTAAAATATTACAATGCAGCTAATGACATATTATGATAAACAGAATGAGCAGCTCACCTCTTATATCTTCTGTTCTGAATCGTTAATTTTTTTGTCACATGACTCTCATAGACGCTATGCACAGGAAACACAGGATCCACATCTGCCCCATGCAGACTCCCGACTGGTGTCCCACAGGACTCAGTACTTGGTCCTCTTCTGTTCTCCCTCTCTCTTAGTAAGGACATATTCTCCCATGGCTTTTCATATTATTGTTATGCAGATGACACACAACTTATTCTCTCCTTTCCACCCTGAGACTCTCAGCATTTCTGGCAGACATCTCATCCTGGATGGCAGCTCAGTCTGAGTAAAAGGAAACTGGTGTTCATCCCTGATTCATCCCCCGGTCAAGAAGTGATGTCCCTGGACAACAGTCAGATCACTCCTTCAGCCACTGCCCGCAATCTTGGGGTAACTGTGGACAATCATCTGTCATTTTCTCCACACATCGCTAACCTTACTTGCTCTTGTTGATTTCTTCTTTACAACATCAGAAGAATCCGCCCAGGCTACTCAGGTGCGTGTTCAGTATCTTGTAATTTCAAGACTGGACTACTTCAATTCACTCCTGGCAGGTCTGCCTCTGTCCACCATTTACCCTCTGCAGCTGATCGAGAATGCAGCTGCACAACTTGTTTTTTTCAACCTTCCCAAGTTCTCCCACTCCTCCGTTCCCTGCACTGGCTTCCTGTAGCTGCCCGCATCAAATTCTTTGTAGGTCTGATGCTTGCCTACAAAGCTAAAAGCACCCTCTACTTCTCCTCTCTAATCACACCACGCACCACACCTCATTACCTCCGATCCTCGCCTCATCCCACCATCTCTCAGGTATCAAGGAAGACATTCATCCAGACTCTTTTCTGTTCTGGCACCTAGATGGTGTATGGAACTTCCTCTAGATGTCCATACATAGACGTATCTGTTTCTTCAATACCTGGCCCCCCTCCCCCCCAAAAAGAAAAACTATGTTTGACTGATGGCATTTAGTAACCTAGCAACCCAGTGTAAGTATCTATCCAATGACGAAAACTTCAAAGCACTTTTTGTAAGTCGCTTTTGTAAGTCGATGGATAAGACCATCTGCCAAATGCCTAAATGGAAATGGAAACAGAATTGAGCAGTTCTTCTCATGAGTCTTCTAGTTTGAGTCGTTCATTCTTTTAAATCTAATGCACTGCATAGCGCCTATGAGAGTCACATGACAAAAGAACGAACAATTTGGACTAGAAGACTCAAAGGTAACTACTCATTTCCGTTTCCTGTATATAACTTATGGACGTTCTGCAATGCTTGCGAATGCATGCCCAGTAGAAAATGAACGAATCATTCTCTGAGACTGCTCGTTCTTCTGAATTGTTTGTGAACGACCCATCACTAGACACATCTAAATGAGTACAACAACTTTACTTACTGACTGCTAATATCACAACAGGCTAGTTGTTGCTATTATATGTGTGTATTCTCGGTATTATATGTGTCTGTTTTATTGGTTTTCACAGGGATTACACATTTTTATGAACATTATTTAAAATTTTACTAACATCACTGTAGTCAAAAAGGGAGATAATATCACTTCATAAGTCAAAAGAACAACAACACGGCTTTAAAGGGAAATAACCAGCTGTGTAGCACGACTATTCTCTAGGTTCATCTTATTTTGTTCCTTTTAATGGACTAGAAATGGGGAAAAATTTATTGATTCAGTTAGGAATCGCGCTTCTTTTGTGTGATAATTCATGGTTCACAATACAGAATCCAAAATTGATTTTCATCTGATCTACTTTATTTATAACAAAGAAAAGAAGGTTTAAAAAAGCCATAAGTTTAATAAAATCAAAACAATGTAATATCATATTGGGATATTTATAAAATAGTGATACATAATCGCAATATTATCGTATCGGGTGGAGACTGCTGATTCCCATCCATATTAACTTACAGGAAAGGCTAAGCAATCGAGGAAAAATGTTAGCTCATATTACAGATGCATGCCAAATTATTACCTATTGACTTAATGAAGGGTGTTCAAGTCAAACCGTGCTGTGATTAAATTTCTGGTGAATGAAAGCGTAAACCTGATTGACATTTACAGAAGATTTTACAGAAGATTTGCACTCGTACAAGCACAGACGTTGATGAGACTCTTAGCTGCAGGAAAACATTTGAATGATGAACTCCGTGAATGACTGATCCTGGCTGAGGTGGCTTGGAGGAAGTGGAATGACTGATCCTTGAAAAGCGACGATAACTTGTTGCAAACTCATTCAAACTTATTGCCACATTCCATACGGTCTTAACCTCATTCCAAGCCATTTCCACAGTTTTATGTCACTTGTAATGAATGAATTATGAAACACTGGTATAGTGCATTGGTGTAGCCTGGGATTATATACATATATTACTCGCATAACTATGTTCTGTTATTATGCACAATCAAAAGACCTTCTTTGACTTGAACGCCCCTCGCCTCGGACTAGTTTTATGCTTAATGCTCTAATTTAGGTGAAAAAGTTAATTTCATTTGCTAGCAAAGCTGTATTGGAATCTGAAACACTGACAGAAAGATATAAGAGATTCAGTCTACCAAGCATACCAAGCTACAGAAGTAACATAAAATTAGCTAATTCTGAAAGTTAGCAACATTTTTAAAAATAATTCAAATTTCAACGTTTCCCCTCCATCCTCTTAGGAAGCTAGTTAAACTAGCGAACATGTTTCTCGTTAGCTAGCTAACATTTTGTGAGGTGTTACTGATTTACATGTCCATGGCTTTAAAGCAGGCATTTACTTTATTAGCGAGCTCTTCCTCAGGCAATGGTGGAATTAGATTCAGATTTATTGTTTCACACTATATATTGTTTTATCTACTTCACTGATACAACAGATGAATGCTCCTCATGTAGCTAATTTTAGCAAGGTGTTAGACAGCAATTATCGGTTTCTTGCCCAACGGTGCTATTTAATTCTCAAATCTGATTGGTCAGAAGGTTTTAACTCTTTTTGTTTTCATTATAACAGCAGCTATGAAGGTTGTTCTGACAAATTACGTGCTTGTTCCATTGTTGCTATGAAACTTGTATGGTCGTATGATACTCCACATAATCTAAGTCTAATAATAAACAAATTGTTTTGGTTTATTTTAGAACATTAAACCTGTACATACGATAATTTAGTGATTTGTATCAATGAGAGAGGCTGTAGCTAGCTTTTCCAATGTGGCAATGTCTTGAGGTGTTTGAACTTTTTTTTTTTTTGTCTTATTAGTGAAAAAATATTGCAAGTATTTACATTCAAATATTTAAAAGAAGACTGTCTGAATAACAATGCAATAATGCTGACAAAAAATAATAAGGATCTGTATTAGACTGTCTCCTTGACTCACTCAGGGACACATTAAAAATGTGCACAAGCCAAGCCACTAGGCTCAAAACAAACACACACTCAAACTAACTGTCAAACACACACATGCACTGGCCACAGCCTGTACACCATCCACTATAAAATATTCAATGCACTTTAGCTAGACAGATGCACTTGCTCGTTCCTGACATGTGTTTGTTAAGTACCCACAATGCCCCGAGGTCCTGGCAGCCAGTGATACACACCGGCACATGCTCGACCTTGGCACACCGCTTTGCTAATGGGATTGCATCGCATCACGCACCACACATCATCCTTTCTGAAATAGGGTCGTTTATGTGCGTAATAGGGAATAAGCAATCCCAGATGTGCCTTAAACTTTGATTATTATTAGAAGTCTACTAAAAGAGGATAAGTGAAGGATACACTCGCAATTAAGTGGCCGAAAAACAGCAAGGGAGAAATAAGCGGCTGTAATTACGCTCGGCGAGAACGAAGAGATTAAAGCCAGAACGCAGGCTAGCGACAATAACGGCTCCAGAAATTAAAAGCTTGTTTTTAATTGAAAGCTCATGGCATTGAACTAATTACTGTGGTGTACGTTTAGTATGTACCTTAAATATGCTCAGGATTTAATTGTATCATAATACGTTAATGATATTGTATTCTTGATTCCGATTGGTCATTGAAAAGAAAATATGAAAAAGCAAATCTTAGGTTTATAGTAATTTCCATGCTTTTATCGATTATTATTATTCTTTCTGTAGAAACAGAGCTTCATAAAAGGATTTGAAAAGGTATGTAATTACTGACATTCATGTGTTTATTTAAAATTCGTGGAAGGGAACTCCAGTGCCAGAGTTACTTCAGAATTCTGGACAGAAAACTTAACATCTATTTATTTATTTATTTATTTAGTGGAGATAGGTAAAAAACATTACTATCACCGTTCTTTTGTGTGGCAATTCATGCATAACCACACTGACCCCAAATCATTGTTTTTAATTTTTTATTTATTTATATATTTGCATTTGAGGTGGTAAAATGTTGCAGTTCCTCTATAATAAATTACTACCTTTAATATACCTACATTAAATATACCTGTAGATTATGGCTGCCCTATCTGATATAAAATAAATAAATAAATAAATAAAAATCATATAGCGATTATTTTGACACTTCACAATTGTGATTTAAACTGTGATATATAATTATTAAATGTACTATTTTTTATCCAAATGAAGTTATCTAGTATCTGATATCTATCTATTGACAAATTCTACATAAATGCTTGATTATACGTTTATTACCTGTAATAAATTGCAGCATTTTATTATCAAATGTCCATATCTTGACTTTTATATTTATGCGATTAATTTTGCAGCACTACTGTAAATTGATAAACAGCATGATATTTAGAGGAAATGATCATTTTCAGAGTGGATAGAGTGTTATTGTTGATTATTAGTTAACACACCATAACTACAGTGGTGATGATTGCACGTGCCATTTCATCAGTTACCTCTGATGAGCCTCTTGATTGATTATCCAAAGAAGCAGTGGTATGTTTTTTATTGCTGAGATGAAGTGGCAGATTGTCTCGGTGTCTTTGAGAAAGGTGTTTCACAAGAGAGCATTTCATTGCTTTTATCAAATACGCTGCTAATGATCAGGATTGGCAAGCAGTCAAAGATGCACGCGTACTCGCGCTAAACAGATACAGAACAAGAGGCATTAATCTGAGCTGACACTGTCGGAAACAATGCCAAACGTCAGACGGAAATCTGTGCCTAGTCACCAGCTCCGTCAGCGCAATTAGACGCCGTGTTGGAGGCAAACTCGGCGGCAAAACACAGCATGGGGTGGTTGTGGTGGTGGGGGTGGTTCAGCAGGGTTGTTGAAAAGGATGCGTACGTTCGCTTCATCCGTCTTGTCACAGCCAAGCCAAACCTTCAACCCAGGAAGTGGAGCGTCTCCTTGGCACTTCCTGCCCGTTCAGATGGTCGAGAGCTCCGATTCAAACACACATTCAGTTTTCTTTTCACTGACTCACAGAGGGTGTACAAAACCGACCAGGATGCTGCAAAAGCCTAAGGAAGGTGCACATTCTGGAACATGCGAGGAAACAAAACAATTCCAGCTGTTTACTGAGCCTTTACATTTAATTATCCAACCTTGTGTGTGCTGAAGGTGCTAATTGGTTGTCAGCATGAATACAAAACCTTGTAAATGAAATAAATAAATAATAATACAAAATACTTTTCCTCTTAGCAGAGTTGTAAGTAGGTTGAAATTAAGTGGTTTAAAAAGCTCTGTTTAATGAGAATGGTTAAGGCTTATAATAAGAGAACAAGGACAGCAAGGATGTGGGCCTCAGCGGAGACCTCGCTGTTCAAGACAAGGTCACAGCCGTCCTTCACCAGTCACTTTTACCTGGCCCTGCTACAATAGAAGAACCTCAATCCAAAATAAATGCAGTGAATTGACAGAAAAGGAAAGTGTAAAATGACTTGAAATAAAAAAAAAATCTTTTACAGTACATGCACCAAAAGGAAGGTTAAATGCTGACTCATGATGAATTCTGAACAAGCTGAATGTTTGCCCTGATGAGTGCTTAACATAGCGCCATCGAAAAAAAAATTTATATTATTTCAGAGAGATCCAGAATGGACGGATTCCAATTGTTGTCTTAAATTTAAAACAAAACCAAGCAGGTTTTTGGAAAAATAAAAATAAAAAGCAAGAAACTTACAGGAAATGATTCGTAACAAGGGAACATACGTACAAGTACTGTGCAAAATTCTTGATCCACCCTTCATTTCTTTATGTTAAATGAAATTTCATTTAATTTAACATAAAGAAATGAAGGGTGGATCAAGTGGATCTTTAATTTAAACTACCACCCTTCATTTCTTTATGTTAAATTAAATGAAATTTCATTTAACATAAAGAAATGAAGGGTGGTAGTTTAAATTAAAGAAACGGGAACAAATGTTTTACTGCAACAGGCTGCAGAGTGCGTAAAGATAGAATAAATAAAACAATTTGTTCATGTAACAACCTCAGCAGCAACCTCATTTCCCCTCTCGTCTATTCCAATCACTCAGCATTCAGCATTAGCAGTATAATAGTCACTGATCATCTGTTATCATCTGTACCTGTTTCTCACTGGTTCATGCCTTAAGTTAGATGATTGTTATGCTTGTATGATTCATGTCACTTAACAAACAAAAACATTCCTCTTAAACTGCTCAGTCGAGAAACAAAAAAGTTGTTTATGAAGCCTGGAGAACTTTTCTTCTTCAAGATTACATTAACAAATGCAAGAAAATCTGGCTCTTTGCGAGGAAGAAAAATAAGACTTGACACGTTTTTGTTCAGCTTTCACCATCTTGCTGATGATTTAGGGAAGAATATAATGAAGAATTCTGAGGTAGCTCACCATCTTCTTCTACGTCATGAATTTATCTGCTTTGTGAAATGCAGAAATTCCACTGGTAGCAAAACAGCCCCAAGGCATGATGCTACCACCACCACCATAATTAGCAGCTGGTACAGTGTTCTTGCGGTTTACTCCTCCAATCATACCTCTGTTCAAAATATTTCTACAAAAGGTTTTTTTCTTGTCTGAGTGCCGCAACCTGTAGTCGGGCTTGAATGTGTTGATTTTGTCAGGTTTGCTTGACTGGAGACAGTGCCACTGGTGTTTGAGCAGCCTCCAGTTCATGGCAGGTCTGTGCCTTGTTGGTTGCTGGGTTGTTCTTTATCATCAGAACCAATTTACTCTCAGCTTGAGGGGACAGATTGGGTCGTCTTCCAGACATATATCTTCTAATAACTTATATTAATATACAGTACATCTTTATGAACTGATCTTGGATAAAATAGCTCCAAGAGATGTTCCTGACTTGTGTATTATCCTCTTTCTCTGGATTGCATTGAACTCTTTTGACTTGCCCATTGTAATTTGTGTTGGTCAATCCAATCAGTGCTGTCAAACAAACCCTTTTTCATGTTCACATGGAGAAGCTGAAGAGCTGAGAAGTTCAGAGACCATGGGCTTGGCAAATTAAAAAACATTTAAAGACTTTCAGCACCACTGCATGCATGTCATGGCCACATGATTGTACAACATAAATCTTTAAAAGAAGAAAACTCCAAGAATTTTAATGCAGGGTGTTATACTGTATGTTAGCATTAGTAATCTAAGTGTGTGTATGTATGTTTTCAACCCTTCGCTCACATATAACACCCTGTATTAAAATTCTTGGAGTTTTCGTCTTTTAAAGATTTATGTTGTACAATCATGTGGCCCCAGAAAACGACAAGATCAAGGTAATCGTTGAAAGCCCAGTATTGCCATGACATTCATGTTCACAATGAGTGTATGTAAGTAAAGTTTTAGCACAAATCGCCTCTTAGGAGGCGTGTCTCTGGAGCGAACAATCAAGTACAGGATGTGAGAAGGTTTTAATTCATTACCAAGCACATTGTAATTTCCCTTTCAGAGCAAAGCACAGAAAAAACCCTCACTTGGCTGTGAAAGCAGTATACAGTAAGCTCTGCCCATTCTAATCCTGATAAATATTAGAGCCATTTGGACGCCAGTCAGATCAGACCTGTGCAGACTCCTCTGCCGCCTCGGACATCAAGGACTCAGCATGTCTGATGACACGGAGCATACTCAGCCGCTCACCAGCTCTCACTTCCAAACAGGAAATTACAGAAGTGAAAAGGTGTAGGACTGAAGGCGTAAATCTCACCGTCACGGCTCAGAGCACGCACCGGAGCTGTCAGACCTGCTGCTGTGCCTCAGCTCTCTCTAAAACACTATGACCTTCCCTTTAGCTTGGGAACGAGTAGATGAGAGAGATCCTTTTTTTATAGAAGTAGTGCAGAACACTTTGTTGTTTTCCCAGAAAAAAAAATGTTTCTGGTCAAGTTAGTACACTTGAAGTGCTGGGCCCGAGCCTGGATAAATTGGGAAGGGTTGAGTCAGGAAGGGCACACAGAATAAAACCTTTGACAAGTTAAATATGCAGGCCAGGTGATGTGCTGCAGCCTCTCGTAATGGGAGCAGCCGGTAGAAAAATAAATACATTACACATTAAAAAATACATTACAGATTAAAGCAACTGATTAGCTAAATAAAATACCTCAAACAATGCAAATGATTTTAAAAATATTAAAATCTATGTTCATTTACTCTCTATATGGATTAGTGATTTTTACAAATAAAATAAAATAAGCATTATTTTCATGGTTTTATATTGTAACCTACTAATTAATTAATTAATAATGCAATTGATTATTAATTGCATACTAATTTACTTTAATTCATTAATAATTAATTTAACTTTAACATAGAGCAAAAAAAAAAAACTACTTTTTTTTAACTTAGTTAAATATTAAATACCTTAACCTATCCCAAAAAGCAGATACAAATACCAATTTGATCAAAAATGTAAGTTTTAGCATAATCTTTTGTTTTTGGCTGCTCTCAGCAAGGGGTTGCCACAGCGGAATATCCAGTCTGTACAACAACTTGGCACAGGTTATTACGCCAGATGCCGTTCCTGACACAACCCTCCCATTTTATCCGGGCTTGGGACTGGCACTGCATCCAGTGGCTGGGAATCGAACCCGGGCGTTCCGCATGGCAGGCAAAACACCTACCACTGAGCCACCAGGGGCACCTTTTTTAGCATACTCTTTTATTTTATGAAAACTGATGTAGGTAAACATTAGTTTTACTATGCTTTTATTTATTTGGTTATTTAAAAGCCTCAAAAGTTGTGTAGATTTTTGTATCACTACAGATTTTAATTTGGCTACCATACAAGGGGTGTTGCAGTCAAAATGGGACTTCAACACAAGCAGACGATAGTGAGTAATGCTAGCAACAAGCTAGCAAGCAGACAATGAGTACTGTTAGTAACAAGCTAGCCAGCAGAAAATGGTGAGTAATGCTGGCAACAAGCTAGCAAGCAGACAATAATGAGTTATGCTAGCAACAAGCTAGTAAGCAGACAATGAGTACTGTTAGCAACAAGCTAGCCAGCAGACAATGGTGAGTAATGCTGGCAACAAGCTAGCAAGCAGACAATAATGAGTTATGCTAGAAACAAGCTAGCAAGCAGACAATAGTGAGTACTGTTAGCAACAAGCTAACCAGCAGACAATAGTCAGTAGTCCTAGCAACAAGCTAGCAAGCAGACAATAATGAGTTATGCTAGCAACAAGCTAGCAAGCAGACAATAGTGAGTACTGTTAGCAACAAGCTAACCAGCAGACAATAGTCAGTAGTGCTAGCAACAAGCTAGCAAGCAGACAATAGTCAGAACTGTTGCCCTCATAACATTGTTCTGTTATTCTGCACAATCAATTTGTTATTGACATTGACACCCTGTAGTTACATGTGTACCTGTAAACCAATATTAGGGGCAAAATAAATAATAATAATTTTTTTAAGCTAAAACACCACGTCTAAAAATAGAAAAAAATTATTTTAGTTCATAAAAAATAAAATTCCTTGAAAGGAGTGTCCAGTGCTTTATAATGATCAGAGCTGCTTTTTAGTGGTCACAGCTTAAAACAGTACCTTTAAGTTTTAATTGACGAGAAAGTCTTTAGGATGGAAGAAAAAAAAGGGAACAGCCGAAAGACAAAGAAGAAGAAGACATTAAAAATGAGCTTTTTCTCTTTGAGAGAGGGTTTTGTATCTGACATAATGTAAAGAATATGCTTAATTTCGATGACATGAATAATTGAAAACTTTAATTATTTATAAATGTTCAACTTTTAAACAACATAACAGCTAAATAAATCCCTACCAACACTGAACATTATCTTTTGTTAATAATAATAACAATAATAATAATACAAAAAAATCCTTTCGTTAATTTTTCATGCAACTTTTTATTCTTCTTGAAATTCTCACATTTAAAAAACACACATTTCATAGTGTAACAGAATGAAAAAAAGCACTTGTGTACCATGCCCTATGTGCATGCACGCCTACACACACTTAATCTTACATACCCTTGAACATACCCATGAAGACACCCACATTAAACCATGCACACACTCCAGAATTGCACAGTGAACACTGATGAGCTACAAATTTTTGCAGCTTGAGAACATGGTGGGTGAGAGTGTGGCCGGTCAGCGGAAGGAAAGCTCAGGTGACATTGTAATCATGTCACTGGCAGCATATGAGACAAAATAACGAGCAGCGGGAGATGACTTAGCTCCAGTCGCACCCCCACCATTCAGGTGTGCCCATTACCATAGAGCTGTAATGCATTCCAATCAATGTGCGGGTAATAAGACGGTTAGATCTATGGCTCAATGATCACAGTGAAAAGCGCAGCAGGCATGGGGACGAGGCTGATTAGAGTCAGCTGATTGGCCTGTATTGTGTGTGTGTCATGTTAGAGATGGAGATACTGTACTTGTATTCATGAAGGGAGAATAGGGTGAGTTGTAGTCATGTGTGTGTGTGTGTGTGTGTGTGTATGCACGTGTGTACATGTGTGTGCATGTGTGTGCGTGCATCACAATATTCCTAACAAAATGCTTTACTGGTGCATGAAAGTTCATGTGAATTAAGTGGTGAATTTTTCTGTCTTCAACATCGTATTAATGAGAAACCCAGCATAGAAACAGCATAGTGACATTGGTCCACACATTGGAAAGATCCAGAATGTAACTGAGTTATGTTTGCTGAGGCTAACTAATTAGATTTATTTCAAATATCTTGAATGTCATCTAGCATGATTATGGCTCTGTGATTACAATGTAATGATCTAAATGCTGATTGTTAGCTCACTGCAGTACAAACACAAATTCGGCATTTGTGCAGTTTAACTAAGGGTGCTTTCACATCTACAGCATTTGGTGCGCACCAAACGTGTTTGGTCCCTTGGTTCGGTTCGTTTGCGTTGA
>JAQMYJ010000023.1:30753261-30782363 GCA_030014305.1 Clarias laeviceps | reverse complement strand
GCTTTTCTCCGCGTTTGGGTTTACCATCCACGCTACATTGGGCTAACCGCTAAAGCTACGTCTTCTGGTCACCAAGGCTAGTTCATCCTGACATATTCTGATAATAAACCATTTTGGAAGTAAAAATTTTGGCTTCAGTACGCAGGTATAATTGATTTAAAATTAATTTTATTTTTTATTTTAAATCATGCATATGTTTAAGCAAACATATGCATGATTTTTTTCTGTGAAAAATATAGCATCTGTAATTTAAATGATTAATATAATTTAACTCAACATAAATAATGTTAAAAGTGTGTTAGCATTCCTTTATTGTCAACCTGACTTCCGCTGAAAGCAATCTGAAGAGGGTTTGGTACTTAAAATAACTGAAAATTCTAAGCTTTAAATGGCACTTTATTATTCAGTATAAACATGTTAAGCAAAAGGGTTTAGGACTCTGATTGGACAGTGATTGCATTTCAATATGACACGGCTGCAACCCAGTGCTGACTGTGAAATGCAATGCAAAGCAACAAGGAATTTCATTAAGTTGCCATGCAAAGCTGATGTTAAATTCTTAAAAAAGGATAATGAAATAATACGGCCCAATGCAAAGGTTTTACTTTTTACTATGGCACATTATCCTCATGTCACAATCCAGCAGGAACCCTAACATTGCATTGACTGTGTAATATAGCTCTTGAACTGTTGCGATGATGTTCACCGTCAGGATAGCATTGCTTTTAGAAAATGAGAATGATTTTGATTATCAACAGTGTGATAACATTAAATGAACGACCTGAACACAACATTGCAAATGCAACATAAGAACAACCAAATTTTATACTTTTATCTGGGGCATTCGTGCCGATTAACATCTGTTCGCACAATGTCTGACCACATCCATGCTCTCTTAAGTTTCTAACAAGGTTAACAGTTCTGATTAGAGATTGGTACAGATCTCTACGGTGTATCTCATACCTCAGTGTTGTAATGTTACCTCTCTGTTTCATTTTTATTCGGAATTTTTACCATGAGGTGGATCTTAGCTTCAAAATTACTCTACAGTAATATGGTGTTTGTGACACTTGATATGTTTGTGCATTTGCTACCATCAACAGCATGCCCCCTAATGGTCCAGTGGTGAGCACACCGTGTTCTCATTACAGTGACTTGAGTTTGTATCCCGGTCAGGCCACGGTTTGATATTGCGACATCATTTTTGCAACATTGTGTTAGAGGGATTTGTTCAATATTGTTCCGATGTCACATAATAAACTAGGTTCTGACATCATTACCTCAAAAACAACCTAATACCGATATTTTCTCAATGTCCATAATGTTGTCAAATTAACGTTACAACAATGTTTTGACAACCAAAAAGTCCTGGTGGCTAATGAAAAGCAATCCCTTATCTGTACATAAATGCATCCCTGATGCGATTGTTTTATTTTATCTGGTCTGAAATCTTCTCCACATATTGCAGATTACTACTAAAGCACTCCCAACACTGGACATCTCTATCTGACCTTCATTGTACCTGCGTGTTAAATTACTGCTTACTGCTTTTTTCACTCTGCTAGACCTGTAAGCTCTGAGTCATCAAGATAGGGACACTTCAGGATTTGTTTTTGCTCAGAGTTATCAAGAAGATGAATCTACATTTGTACTTGGGTTTATGTTCACTGAGAAAAAGCATTATACTAAAGCAGTCATTGACTTGGATAGTCATTGATTTTTGTTATGCTGTCATTTACACTACTGTGGTGAAACAACGAATCATGACACAGCTAGTTACTGTGATATTGTGCCATGTACTTATGTTCTGGTTTCTGTATTTTGTCCTAACTCCACTCCTTCATCCTGTGATCAATTATTTCCTCAACTGCATTAGCACTTTGTTTGATTAGTTTGATAACTTACTCTCTGGAGTTTCTATGTCATCTTGCGAGGTCTTGCCAGCTAACCTCGTGCCTCGTGTTTTTGTGTTATGTGTTGCGTCAATTGCAGCTTTTTTGCAAAATGTCCCTTTGCGCCACGAATGAATTTGAAATGAGACTGATTTATTTTGGCCACTGTTGTTTTGCGACATTCAGCCATTCTGGTTGACTACCTACTGCAGTTTGTTTGGATTTGTGATTGTTCATTTGACTTCTGAATAAGCTTATGGGTACATTGTCTGCCCTCCGCTCTGACCTTTGCTTTGACATCTGACTATGGCTCCTGGGTTCCTATTAATAGAAAAACCCCCAAAAAACATGCACTTTAAATTAGGTATGGAATCACTATTCACTATGCGACAACAATATTATTACGATACCTACGTGCGATTGGATTAATATTACTATTCTGTAAGTATCAAGGTTTTATAAATATCCCAATTCAATATTACAATTCTTTCCAGTTTTGCTTCATTTTTCATTTTTATGCAGTTTTTAATGCCGGCTTCGAGACTAATTAGCACACATGGTAGCGCACAATATGTTTCCACCACTTAGAATCTCGTGTTCTCGGTATAGAATCGGTTATATCCGAGGCTGATCGGTCATGGCTAATCAAGCTGAAAATTTGCCAATTCCAGTCACTATTATAAATATATTAAATCATTTAAAAATCCATTTTGGAGTTAACGTAGTGATACATAACTCAGCACACAAAAGAGTCATGATTCATAACTGTATCAGTTTTCCCCCATTTCTACTTATAAAATATTGTGTAACCAGTTACGTACTAACCTAACTTATTCATAATGTCGATTATTAATATATTTATGGCTAAGTTTCCTGTTTATGGTATTAGCGTTTGTCCAATGTCATGGCTGCACTGCAAAAAATGTCTTTCTAGTAGTTCATATTATAACTCCCGCTTATCCTGTACAGGGGCCTATCCTAGGAGACTTGGGGTCCATTGCAGGGAACACACACACTACAGACAACATCAATTAGCCTAAACTGCATGTCTTTGTACTGTGGGAGGAAACAGGAGTACCCTGAGGAAACCCACCAAGCATGGGGAGAACATGCAATCTCCTTGGCAGTGTTGCAGTGCTAATCATTACACCACCTTGTCACCTGATGGTGCAATATTTGAACAACTTTAAACAAAGTTTTTATATGATACCAAGTAAAATAATTTTACTGTGAGCTCTGGATTTATCCAGTCTGCAGAATCTTGCTAATGTGTTCACCCGGAGGCTACTTTGGCCTGAGTTGACATCACGCACACACCCACACACACACACACGCACGCTCACAAACACATTGTTGGGAGTGTCTCTGTCCTGCCCATCCATGCTGAGCTGTTAGTGACCATCAGTGCTGTGCATGTCCGTGTATTTTTTCCCTAAAGGCACCCTAACAGGCTTGCTATCCTCAGCTGACTTTCTCTAAAGATGGTGTTTCGTGGATGTGAGCAGTTTGTAAGTGTCCAGAGTGTTACATCGGAACAGCATTGCTCGTGCTCCCGCGAGACCCAGTGAGTCGAGTCTCTTTGCTTCTCTACACACTCTATATCGTTACAAATGATTACCAGAAATCCGAGCAGACGATGGGTCGTACCTCACTGGATTCCGTCTCTGATTTCCCAAACCGTGGTTAATCAGAGCGTTTCGTTCAGCCAGCGTGCCTTTCATCGTTCTCGGTCTTTTCCTTTATCTTTCTCAATCTTTTTCTTTTTTTATCTTTCCTTATCTTTTTCTCAGTGGGCCTCATTTATCAGTCATGTAGTAAAGCTGTGTGTTTTTTTTTTTTTTTTTTTTTGAGAACCACACTGAACTAAATATTCCCAGCAGGGTTGATTTATTTCTACATCTGTTCATATTAGCCAGAAACAGTTCTCAGTACAGCTGAATTATAATTAGACACACCCACAAAACTCCCTAAAATGTAAAACTTACAGAACAAAAATGACAACTAAAACATGAAAAATGCACCTCCTATAGAGCGAAATAAACATTGCATTTTTGATATTTGATATCTTGTGTCTTGTCCTTTGCAACAAGAGGAACGGTACAAGCCTGTATACCTTCCCTCAGACCCCACAACTCCACAAGTGTTGGATTAAATCCATCCAATTAACACAAATAATGAGTGGATTGGTCCTTGCAAGGATAGTGCTGCAAGATCCCATTTGATGTGCTATAGTGTTTCACGCTTACCACTTGAACAAAGTTTACCTTTGGTTAACAAAATCCGGAATCACTATGTTATTTTTCATGTTTTGACAATAATATCCTTCTTCCAAGACTGGGAGCACTTTCGAGCATTGTCGCACATATCAGCTCCTAGCAGTTTGCACCATTTCCCCGATATTCTGGAAAGGTTGGGGCGTTTTTTTATTTTAATAAAATGAAAACTAAAAGACTTTTCAATCAAATGAGACAATATTTTACTCATATTAAAACATAGAGAACAAATGTTTAAACTGATAAATTGTAAAATTTTATGCACATAATGAGCTCATTTCAAATTTCAAATGCCTGCTACAAGTCTCAAAAAAGTTGGGACATGTTTGCCATGGTGTAGCATCTCCTCTTCTTTTCAAAACAGTTTGAAGACGTCTGGGCATTGAGGTTATGAGTTTCTGGTGTTTTGATGTTGGAATTTGGTCCCGTTCTTGCCTGATATACTGTAGGTTTCCAGCTGCCGAAAAGCTTGTGGTTGTCTTTGACGTATTTTTCGTTCAATGATATGACAAATGTTCTCTGTACGTGAAAGATCTGGACTGCAGGCAGGCCACTCTTCTCCTATGAAGCCATGCTGTTGTAATAGCTGCAGTACGTGGTTTTAGATTGTCCTGCTAAAATACACAAGGCCTTCCCTGAAATAGACATTGTCTAAAATCTTTATATACCCTTCAGCATTTATAGTGCCTTCCAAAACATGCAAGCTGCCCAAACTGTATGCACTTATGCACCCCTATAACATCAGAGATGCTGGCTTTTAGACTAAACACTGATAACATTCTGGAAGGTCTCCCTCCTCTTTATCCAAAAGGACACGGCGTCTGTGATTTCCAACATTCCAAGAATGTCAAATTTGGACTCGCCTGACCATAGAACACTTTTCCACTTTGAAACAGTCCATTTTAAATGAGCCTTGGCCCACAGGACACGATGGTGCTTCTGAACCGTACTTACATATGGCTTCCTTTTTACATCATAGAGCTTTAGTTGGTGTCTGCAAACAGAACGACGGATTGTGTTTACCAACAGTGGATTCTGGAAGTATTCCTGGGCTTATTTAATAATGTCAATGACACAATCATGCCGATGAGTGATGCAGTGTCATCTGAGAGCCCGAAGACCACGGGCATCCAGCAAAGGCCTTGTCCCTTACACACAGATTTCTTCAGTTTCTCTGAGTTTTTTGATGATGTTATGCACTGTAGATAATAAGATTTGCAAAGCCTTTGCAATTTGACATTGAGGAACTTTGTTTTTAAAGTATTCCAGAATCTTTTTGCGCACTTCTTTAAAGATTGGAGAGCCTCTGCCCATGTTTACTTCTGAGAGATAGCTAATCATGTTACAGACCTGATGCCAGATGTTCTCCCAGATGAATCTTTTCAAAATTTCTTGCTTTTTCAAGAAGTCCTTTGTTGCTCCCGTCCCAACTTTTTTTTAGACCTATAGCAGACATCAAATATGAACTAAGCTCATTTAGTAAATAAAAGTGTCAAAAAAAAAAAAAAATCCATTTAAACATTCATGTTCTCTATGTTCCATTGTGAATAAAATAATGGATCATGTGATTTGAAAGTCTTTTAGTTTTCACAGACACCCATGATTGTACAGCTGTGATTAATGTGAGAGCACTAAGTGCCTCCCATCCCACCCCACTGAGAGAGCTCGTCCAATCAGCTCTCTCTAGGCCCCCAGCTGCGAGAGGATACAGCATCACACAGGAATCGAACTAGCGATCTCCGGATGATAGGGCGAGCACATTACCACTAATCAGATAAAATAAAAAGTAAAAAATGTTTACTTTAAAAAATCCCTCACTGAATGCTTTGAATGACAACACAGAGTAATCTAATAGATATGCAGTAGGGAGGTTTGCTTTTCTGTGTGGCAAGTTTCCTTTATGTCACATGTCACAAAATGAAGGTTTCACTTCTGAGAGTGGGAGGTTGCTCTTATGCCAGTCATGAAAAACTATACAGGACACTGTCTGCATGTTGTATTCTAAATTCTCCCCTTTCAAAAGCCAATCAGCTGTAAATTACCACGCTGGTACATGATTTATAGTTTGTGATGCTGAAAAACTCCATCAAAGGGCGTGTCAAAAACAGCAAAATGGGCAAACATCAAAAGAGCAGCTCACCCATAGTGACTACTACAGATCATTTGCTGAAAAAAATTCATGAAACAAACATTTTTCCAAACTAAAGTTTTTAGAGATTTGTCATTAAAATGCTCCTCTGAATGCTTTATAAATGAATGAGTTTGTGTCAGCTAGTCAGCTAGTCTTTTTGTCTGCCTTTTCCTGTCACTACAGTACATGTTTTTTTTTTTTTTGTGTGTGTGTGTGTGTGTGTGTGTTATGGCCTGAATAACAGCCCTACCGTATCAGATTGTCTCGCTGTCTTGCTGCAGGCTGCTGGGTTTCCCCGCTCTGACTCTGAGTGCTGGTGACAGTCGTCTGCCCTGCTGTATGATCCGTGACCTCCTCTGCTCCATTAAAGCTTCAACACAGACACACTGGGCAGATTGCACACGGGGCATTCACAACCCACTCCAATCCCCCCTTAAACGGATAATTGTGCTTTTCTCATAAACTTTTAGCTTCGTGCCTAGTATTTTTTTCTCCTCTACTATAGTTCTGTTGAATTCTGGATTTTTCCGTTTGATCAGAAGGTGTTGATTAATTTTACAATTTTTTTTTTATTTTTTTATACCAAAACCTCTGGCTGTAATTCAAATTACAGGTTTATTCTAATGTGGTTATATAAAGATCATTTAATTTGGTGACAGACAATTTTTGGTGGTTATATTTGAGTTAAATTGAGTGTATATTTCTAATTTAATTTGATGTTATTGGCAATGTTTTAAGTCATTTGATTTAGTTGGGATTACTATACTTGAGTTCATTTGAGTTAAAGTCGGTGGCTATATTTGATAAAATTTGAGTTAGTTTGGGTGGTTATAGTTAAAATAATTTATTGTGCCGTGAGTGGCTATTGTCTGTAATTTAATTAGATTTGTATGACTATTTGAGTTAATATGGGTGGATATGTTTAGGTTTAATGTGCATGGCTATATTTGAGTTAATATGTATGGCTGTATTTAAGGTCATTTGAGTCAGTGTGGATGTTTATATTTAAATTAATTTGAATTATTGTGGATGTCTATATTTGAATTAATTCGAGTTCATCTGGGTGGCTATATTTGAAGCAATTTGAGATCATTTTGGTGTCTATCTTTGAGTTAATTGAAGCTAATGTATGTGGCTATATTTGAGTTAATTGGAGTTTATGTGGGTTGCTATAGTTGAGTTGATTGGTGTTAATATGTGTGACTATATTTGGTTGGCTATATCATTTTATTTGGGTGGCTACATTCAAAAATCAGAGTAACATTATTTCAGTCACATTGAGTCACATTTAATTAGTCTCATCATCTTGTTGAATTTTAGAATAGCAAAAATATGGGAATGGTTGCCTGGTGCTTATTCAAGACTTACATCATCTACATCTGCTATTAAAAAATCTCAACGTAATATAGCTAAAAATTCAGTTTGTTTAAACAGACCTCCGTCTCAGCTTAACGCCGCACAAATGAATTGTTCTGAAAGATCCACTGAAGCACTTCTATCACCTGTATTACCATAACCATGAATAACAAATAGGCATTAGCTCCCCGGTGTACAGGGTGGGAAACCTCTGACATGCAGTATTTACACAGAGGTTCCTACACTGTACACAGAGAAAATAATCACAGTGATCAATATGTAGCAAGCTGGAGCACAGGGGAGCAACAGTGAACACAGCTGTGGGAACTGTTCGGAAAAATAACCTGATTTCCACCCAAAATTTTTCACTTTAAGATTTAAACAATGTGATTAATCGTTACGAGTAACATTCATGCATGCTGACATTTCTTTGTAACATAACAAGCTACTGAATGCTTAAATACAGTTGAAAGAAAGTCAAGAAGATGCATTTGTTTCTGGAGATGTTTAAAAAATGTCTTTATACATAGCTGCTATAATGTAAGTGATAACAAGATATTTG
Source organism: Clarias laeviceps (assembly GCA_030014305.1). Classification (NCBI taxonomy): domain Eukaryota; kingdom Metazoa; phylum Chordata; class Actinopteri; order Siluriformes; family Clariidae; genus Clarias; species Clarias laeviceps. The sequence goes on along the minus strand of JAQMYJ010000023.1, from coordinate 30,774,149 downwards.
GATTTATGTAATTTTGCATATTTGTATTGAAGGAAATGAGGAAATGGATGATAATACTTAACAACACAGCCCACTTGTTTTTTTGTTTTTTTTTAAAGGCTCAGGTTACCATTGTTTGCATATTAAAAACCATCTGGATGAACCCCGAAGTAAACTAAATGAAATGAAACCAGGCGCAAATTCTTTTCGTTCCTTTCTTTCACATTTCATCGGCATTCAAACGAACATATTAATTCATTCCGACTCAGGCTTAACTTTTGTTTATTTAGGAGAACTGTATCAACTGACTTCATTAGAAATTCCAGCTGGTTTCGGTTCCTTTATTTGTAATGAAACTATAATTAACATATCTTACATGCTTGATTATATTGCTGCCATTTGAAAATACTAATGTCTATGTGTTTTCCCTCAACTGTAACTTCAAGGGCTCCATTCTTTTATGACCTGGTATGTGTGTGTGTGTGTGTGTGTGTGTGTGTATTAGAGGAGAGGAAATACTTTCATTTTATGATCGTAGAGGTGCACATGACGGCAGTATGATCACAGAATTGTGATGAGTGTAGCACGGCGATGGAGGGGTCATGCAGGGGTGAGAAGGACTTTCTGGCAAGATAGATACGGTCTGTCTGTCTGATATGTTATTTCAGTAACCCCCCCCCCACACACACACACACACCTTGCCTGGTTTCCTGAACGACCTTGGATAAATCTTTTATGAGCTCAGCAAAGTGGATTTTCTGCATAGGAGATTAGAATGTAAATATGACAGAAGAGCCTACGGTTCTGCGTCCCTTCTTGGGATGCAAAACACGTGTAAACATTCCGAAACAGGGTGTGCAGTGTCCAAACTTTGTTTAGATGAAACTGCAAATCTAACACAACACACACTCAGATTTTTATTACTAGTTATTATTATTATTATTCAGAAGAGTTCAGTAGAAGGCTGTTCCCTTTTCTGCTAGAAGATTGTACATTTTAATTTGAATGATGTCACAGCTATGCATGTGTGGAAGTCTAGCGGGAAAAATTAGTCACACAGTATGTCTTAGCGGGAAGGATGACGTATTCTCTCGTCCTTGTCAATCACAGTAAAGCTACGCTGGTGTGAGCTCATGCTTGTAGAAGACGGCAGAAAGCACCTTTCTAGAAAAAAAAAAAATCTAAAAGCAGCTGTCTTTTCTAGTGCTATGTGGAAACTTATCATTGTGTTTGTTAAAAAGGCTTTGAAAGAAGAACAATTTGAAGAACAATTTTAACACATGATTATTCTCTGAGAGGAGAGCGGCTTCTATGTCTGTCAGTAAATAATTTTATGCTTGCCACGCCCCCATAAACCCTCAAACATACAGGTGTATAACCTATGTGCATGTGAGACCTAGTAAGAGGTGTGGCTTCTATGCCTGTTAATCTGAAAGAAGGGGTCATGACCTTTGTTTCAGCAAGTCTTAATAAAAGTAGACATAGTCTAAATACATTTAGGTAATAATAAGGGGCGTGGTCTTAGTTATCACAGTTTATTCCAGTTTCAGGGAAAGAGGCGTGGCCTCGGAACATGTCAGACCCAGTAGACAAACCGTGGCTGCAAGTGGATCTGTCGGACATAGTGATGGAGGCGTGGCCACCAGTTTGCTCAGTGCATATCCGCATTCTGGTTGAATTAAAACTTATGTTGGCCGCATCTTATCATCGTTTTTCATTCACGGCTTCTGTCTCCCCAGTCACCGCTGTGCAGGTGTGAATGTGTTACATCAGTTCATTTGTAATTGCAGTGTGAGCAAAAACTGATGCCTCACTTGTGATTTGCACGAAAGAAGATGCAGCACGCAGTGAATAGTTTTTTTGTGGTCTGAGGGTGTACCTGGTGCAGGAACAATTCACGGAAGAGTGTCAACAGAAGCATTTAGATATCTGCAAACAACATTTGGAAAGTTTCTTAAACAGAATCATTATTGGTGACGAGACATGGAAACATCACCATGAGCCTGAGGATGGAACGGAAACATCTACAATCGCCGAGCAAGAAAAGGTTTAAAAGTCAAAGATCACCTGGAAAATTGATGCTTATAGTTTTCTGGGATCCTCAAGGGCCAGTATTGAGACACTTTTTTTAAAAAAAAGGTTCAACAATCAACAGTACTCGTTACAGTGAGATGCTAATTGAAAAGCTGAAGCATAAACTTCGGAGGACTGCTATCCGAGGGTGTCCACACACTTCTGCCCACACCTTGTTTTGAGGTGTTAAAACCTCTTCCCTAAAATCCTGATTTTGCTTTGCCGAACTTTCACTTGTTCCGTCCCCTGAAAGCATTCATGGCTCGCAGCTCAGCCTAAAACATTTTCAATGAGTGAATACAAAAGCCTGTTGACAGATGATTTATTGAAAAGCCAAGAGAGTATATCGAAAAATTATACATTTGTGATTTGAAAAAGTTAATTAAAATAAATTGTACAGCCAGAGTAAGGGAAAGTTTTGACTCCTCATCATAATTTTAGCTACTCGTCCTTTTTTGACGTTTTTTTTAAAAACCTTGCGCTACCTGTCTGAAAAGAAGTACTTCAATGTTTAATGTATTACCAGACCTTTGAAAAAGAACCACCAAATTCATCAACAAAACTATTCAACAAATGACTTTAGACTCTTACTACGTCATGAAATAGTATTTATTTATTTATTTATTTATTTATTATTATTTTTTTCTGAACAGGAAACGTGATAATTCTTGTCCAGTATAATTGCACAGAGTGTAAGCTACACATGCAGGAGTGCTGTCATATTTCTTTAACTTCTGCCAGAAGAAATATTGCAATCAAAGCCACAGAGGGTTCACACATTAGCCTTTAAACTAACAGTCTTTTTGACAATCTCTTTCTAATGTCAGAGCGCATTACGTGGCCCACTGCGAATAAACACGGCCATCTGTCGGTGATGAGGTGCGAGCTGTAGCGCTCTCAACAGATCGAGTGTGTGCCGACAGTAAATGAGACAGTCTGCTATCCTGACACGCGGCAAATCGAAAGCGAGCTCCGAGGTGATAGGCTCCACCAGAACAAGGGCACTTAGATTTCCACCTTTGCGTTTACTTATTTATTTATTTATTTATTTATTTGTTTTTATATCTCCTCGTACCTGTTCTCACCGCCTGTTTTTTATTTCCTGCAGGACATTTTCCCCCCCCGAGGAGGTTTAAGTGTGACTGCGGTCCCTCCCCTGCAGTAAAGATAACGCTGGCGAGTGGATTTCTTACGCAACTCACGGATAGAGAGGGAGAAAAAAAAGCAGGAAAAAAGAGTGGTATACAAAAAACAGGGAGAAGCAAGAAAGATGCATGTATTATCGATGTATGCGTGCTGTTATATTTTGTGGCACTTGTGTGCATTTGTAATGGAAAGACAGCTATGGGGAGATGTTATAGTCCCTCAGACAGGTCATTGATGAGTCTCTCTCTCTCTCTCTCTCTCTCCTTCTCTCTCTCTCTTTCTGTCTCTCTCCGGGTAGCATTCAAAAACAGCAGGCTGAGAGAAGCGCGAAGAGCCTCACAGCAGCGCATATCAAGCGAGCTCTCCCTGGGAATGTCATTTAAAAGGCAAATAGGTGCTCTGTCAGTACCAACTGATATTCTCAGAGATAACAAGCTGCTTACATTTTTATTAGGAACACACAGTCCCCAGTGCTACAATAAACATATGCCATTCTCCAATCAACTACATACAGTAGATACACAGGCGCTTCCGAGATAAAACCTGTCCAGTTTGAAAGGCATCTCTCCTCTGAGTTCAGCCTCTGTGAGTTGTGATCACTATTAAACTATATATTAATACCTTTACATTTTTGTTTTTAAACTATGGTGCTTAAATGCCCAACATGGCCTTCCTTTTGCGTGGCCAAAATTCATTTATTATGTCACTTTATAACATAACTATTGTTATGTTAACTTTACGTTATGTTATGTTATAATGAATGAAAGGATGAATAAATGTTTGAAAGGATGATCATGCTATACTTTCCTTTAATCCCTAAGCAATAAAAAAACAATATTGATAATAATTTTTTTAATTAATTAATTTATTTATTTATTTATTTGTTAGTTATAAAATTATCATGTTCTGTTCTTGGACCCTTAAAAAGCCGTAACAGGTCTTTTTCTTTATATTTCCCGCCTCCCAAAATATATGCACCTGGAACCCTATCAATAATCCAATCAGCAAAATCTAACCTTTTTTTTTTTATAATTTACATTTGAGATTTATATTTATTTACGTTAGTAAAAAAATTTACTTTTTAAATTTATTTATTTAATTTAGTAAAGTGGTAAAGTGCTCACCCTATCATCCGAGATTGTGAGTTCGAGTCCCGGGTAATGCTGCACTTAGCACTCTCACATCCATCACGACTCTACAGCCAATCACGGACGTCTGTGAGCTCACGCAAGCGGACAAAGTGAATAGAGTGTCACCAACAGTGCATGAGCGAGCAGTTCAAAATGATGAGGTTGGTGACTACACGTAGCTCGGAGGAAACACGTGCTAGACTTTGCCCTCCCTGATTGGTGGTTGTAGCCTTGATGTGGGAATTGGTTACAACTAAATTGGGAAGAAAATCAGGAAAAATGGTGTCTTATCTGGGGTGTTGCACAGCCAGCGTTCCCAGGTTAGACTCCAAATTCACTGTTATCATTCATGACCAGAATAAAGCAGCTACTGGAAATCCATGAATTAATTAATAAAATATTCATACAGTTTTGTCCTTCAATCTGGTAGAATCTGAAATGATTCAGTACAAAGCCCACAGTGAGTGAATGCCTTTGTACATTTTGTTTCAGTATTGATAATAATGTTTTAAAGTGAGCATGCTGTCCTGTCCTTCATTCTGGCAACAGCAACATGCCTGTTTTTGTCTCAAGCCTGTGATGCTTCGACCTCTTATTCACTGCCTGGCCGAAAGAAGAAGTTGCACACTAACACTTTTTTTTAAGCATTTTGCTCTGAGTATAGCATGCAATGTGTGGGTGTGGTGTGAATGATTCTTCAGAACCACTCTTTCACAGTGTGAATCCTGGAATATGCCTGTGCCATCAGGGAAGAAACAGGAATGCATAGATGTGATATCCTGGTCATTCAGTATATTCAGGTCATCGGCTGGCTCCATTTTATTGCCACATAACATTACTGAGTCTTGACCTGAGCAACTTAAGCAACCCCAGATCATAACACTGTCTCCAGAGGCTTGTACAGCGGCCACTACTTACCCTGATGTGCCTAATGCTCTGGAATGGGGTCGATCTGAACTTATCAGACCACATGACCTTTTTCCATTTCTCCAATTCTAAATCTTTATGCTCCATAGCAAACCTTTTTTCTTGATTGGTCTCACTAACAAGTGATTTTCTTGAGGACACACACACACATACACACACACACAGCTTCTCATCATATTGTGTGCATATGGAAATGCCCTGACGTTCACTATTAAACACTGAATGTTTAAAATGTTTGGACCCCTAACAAGAGTAATTCTTGTAATTCAGCGAACTAAAGTATCTCAATCCTGTTTGTCAGTCAGTCTCGTTCATTTCACTTCATTCCTTTTCACACCATTACTTACAGCTGGCATGCAGCCTGGAGTCCACAGACATAAGCAGTTCTAAGTTATATTGCATAAGGTGCAAATGAACTCTCATAAGAGCAATTATATTAGACAAGTTGGGGATATGCTTACTAACCAGTTTCTCTGATATTGCTTATACATGCACTTGCATATGCTTCTTCTGGGTGTTCTTCTGAGCAGGAAAAATTAATCAGTGTCATGAGTAGGTCAGGGGTGGCATGATGAAACCACAAAGCGCAGGGTGCAAGCAGTTATTTTTTAAGACTAATGGTAATTTATATAAAAATACATAATGCTGGCGACATGCAGTTATGTTCAAGTACTGACAATAAATAGTTCTTAGTATGATAATAAATGTTACAGTATGTGTGGTGTGCAGGAAATATATCAGAGAGAGTGAGTGAGAAAGAGAAAGATTGTTATTGTACCTATCAGTGTCTCACACTAATGAAGAATGGGTGAATAATAAGAACCACATTTCTATATCACTGTGATTTACCTCTCTTTAATGCATGGATTAAAGTTCTCCATCACCACAATGAATTTTCATTACATTCATCTTTTAGAGGTGATTTTTTTTAAACATTATTTGCCTTGAGATTCTTCTTGGTAGTGGAATTAGTGGTGCTAATGTTAGAGGTGAATCCAGGAGTTTTCCAGTTAGCAGCCATGGTGCATGATGGTGTCCCTGAGACACAGATTGTAGTGATGGGTCATTTATGACCGATTCGTTCTTTTTGAACAAGGCTTCAACATGTCTCAAAAGAACGAGTAGTCTCAGAGAATGATTCATTAATTTTCTACTGGGCGCGTATGCGCAAAGCATCGCAAAACCTCTGTAGGTTATGTACAGGAAACCGAAATGAGCAGTTACCTCGCGACTCTTTTGGTCCGAATCATTCGTTCTTTTGTCACATGACACCCATAGACGCTATGCAGTGCATTACACAGGAAACAGAAATCAGTGGTTCTTCTCATGAGTCTTCTAGTTCGAGTTGTTCGTTCTTTTGTCACGTGACTCCCATAGAAGGTATGCAGTGCAATAGATCCAAAAGAACGAACGACTCGAATGACTCGGACTAGAAGACTCATCACACTTATCATAATATGTCCTTAGCTGCATTGTAATATTTTCATTACTGGAAATATAGCCAAAATGTGTGTATGTAGACATAATGGGGGTCTGTTTATTGAAAATGGAACATTTTATTTTATTTCTCATCAAAAGAATGAAATGAACTAAATGATTGAAAAAAAGATTTGTTCTTTTTGATGAATGAGATTCAAAGAACCGAGTAACTAAAATGATCCAAACTTCCCATCACTAACAGATTGCACATGATTTGTTGGGTAATTGCGTGTGCTATGTGTATTATATTCAAAGTGCGGTACAACACAGATGAAAGTCCAAGTTTTTTGACATTTTACTCTATAGGCTGGGCGGTATATCGACTATTTAGGTTGTACTGATATATTTATTTTAGCAATTATTTATTTAGGATTTACAATTTATATCAGTGTGGTTTGATGTTATTTTGAGCCAGTGTTTGCACTGACTCCTCTTCTTCACTCTCCACATAGCCCCGCTCTATTCCTCCATCTGCACCTTTGTGCAAACCTGGAGTTTACGACTTGTGCTGCCTTGTTGATAAGCTACTGTGCAAGTGCGAACAGATAGTGTTATGTTTAACAGACAAAGACAGACAATTTGTGCTGGAAATATGGTGTGTGCAATGTTCTTCAGCAAGGCATTATAAATTATGTAACCTGCAGGAGGAAGAGTGTTATTCTTTGTCCTGTGAATCTTTCACAACCTGAAAAGTCTTCTGCCCCAAAAGAAATCACGCTCGGTATGCCCTGAATATGTATTTATTCATCTCTTTCACAACTTTAGGAACTATAGGAGCTATCTGTAACTACATACCCCAGTCAACCACTACATACAGACCCATCATGAAAAACAGTATCATTGCAATAGGTCAAATACACTGCCGGGGTAAAAAGAAGGTGGCTATTATTTTCTGCATCAAGCAAAGAAAATAACTAAGGACATTTGAAATTACAGATTAGACAAAGATCATGTGGTCCATATTGACCCTATTCCAGAGTGATTAGGGTAAGAAGGGAAGCACATGAGGCGATGCACCCATCATGCAAAGTGGCCACTGTACAACCCTCTGACAGCAGGGTTATAATCTGTCAGTCAGGTCTGGACTCAGCAATGTTATGATGCAATACAATAAAGTCAGCTGGTGACCTGAATGTACTAAAAGACCAGGGTATTGCATCACTTTTTTTTTCTTTCTCAATGGCACAGAAATATTCCAGAACTCCAGGACAGAAAATATTCCAAAAAGAGTTGCTCTGGGAGCATGAGGAATCATTTTCACACATGAACTGGCCACCACATTGTGGGCTATAATCAAACTAAAGTAAAGCTGACTGAATTAAATTTAGAGTATGTGACTTTTTTGGCCAGACAGTATACGTTAATATAAATTGTGATTTTTAATTGTTGATTTCTCCCTTATTTAATTGTCTGTGGGCCCATGTTATTGATACGTACAGTATGTTGTCTGTACTAAGGAGACCAGAACAAGCCCTGTAGAAATACGCTGTACTATAAATACCTGTCTGGTTTATTTGATAATGCTAAACGTGCAAACTTAACAGACATTTACAAACATTTAAAACAAGTAAAATGAACACAGCACATACAGTAACTACCTAAAGTCACCTGTGGCAATTAACATGGGGACTATTACCTGTTTTCACAGTCTACTCCAAAAGTATTGGAACATTAAAGCTATTATTTTTACTATAACCTGAAAACATTTGGGGTTAAGATAAAAAATTTTATATGATTGCTGTTGGGCAAAGAAACACACACGTAAAAAACATTACTTTTCAGTAAATAATGTGCAGACAATTTGAGGTTAAAGTGGAGTTATAAGATTTAGTCACAAGAACCTAATACAGCAAGAAGAGGCAAGCAATAACAATAGAGAGACAAAAGTGGTGGCAGACATTGTTCGTCCTTTTAACAAATCAACCATCAGGAGTATTTTAAAGGACAAGATCATGAAAAATATTAGTTTTATTCTGTGTATAGCCAATTGTGGTTATTATCCTAGTAACTATACTGTGTTTGTTGGACTTACGAACAAGTTGGAGGTCTCAGAACGAAAACTCATCTGTATGTTGGGGGTACTTAGTTTACTTGGTTAAATAGTTTAACGGGAAAGCTTTTGTAAAAACCCACACTGATGTACAACAGATTGATGTAAGTTGACAAATAGAGTTAACTATTAATAATAATTATTATTTTTTTATTATGACACCTTCTGACACCTACCCATTTTTTAAGTGTTTAAAAATATTGTAACACGCTACTGACAGGAGTTTCTGCTCAGGTACAGCCTGATCAAACTGTTCGAATCTTGAATTGAGACCTAAGATTGAACTTTAAAGACTGCATTTGTTGATGATAAAGTTAAACCAGCATAAAGACTGAAACGTCCTGAAAACAATCAGACATCAAACAGGTCTGTCAGTGAAAACACATTGTAATAGCAATGAACAAATCACAATCCAGTTTCGAAAGACTTCAAGAGCAGAAATATTTAGGCCATTTAACAAGATGGAAAGAACCGAAGGCCGTACTGGAATTTACAACAGAAATTAAGTGATAATAAAGCCAAAAAAAGATTTATGATCCAAATCTCACAGAGGTGGTAGTGTCATGGCTTGGGCTTGCATGGCTGCCTCTGGAATGGGTTCACTAATATTTATTGAGGAAGTAACTCATGATGGTATGTGCTTGAAAAGGCTCACAAAAGAAAAAATGCAACAATTTAATGATGCAGTTATTGTAAGCAAATGATACTCCACCAGACGCACTTTAGAGATTTAAGATCTGTTCCAATACTTTTGCCTACATAACAAAAATACATGGTTTCCCTCAAAAAGTGCTACGTTCTGCATTATTTAACACATCTTTAAACAAATTGTTAGAAAATTAAGCAAAATATCTGATGCCATTAGTGTATGGCCAAAACAATAGATTTGGCCTCGCTGTTCCGAGACAGTCAGAGGAGACCCTTGTTGTGAAAGCTAGTTCAAGTCTTATTTGTACAAGAGTTAGCTCCAGTTGACTAATTTGTTTGTACATGAATCGACCCAAGAGTGCTTATATTTAGTATAACTGCAGTGGGACGATTCACTGTTTATGTCTCTCTGATCATCAGTGAACATGGGAGATAAATTTTTTTTTTTCATGATTATACCTTTTGGCTTAAAATATTAAAGCTTGTCAGACAAACATGAAAAGAAAGAAGCAAACCCAGCAGGAACCTCGCCATTGGTTAATGTAGTTGTAATGACTGCATGGATGTCCACGTTGTTTTTGAAAGTTAGAATGACTTTGAGAAAATTATGTTGAGATCACACTGAATGAACAACGCAAACACAATGCTGCAAATACACAATCAAATTTTAATCTTTTTTCTGAGTACTTTTGCCAATTTACACCCATTCGCACAACATCTGAACACTTCCATGCTCCCTTAAGTTTCTAACATGATTTAAAATTCTGATTAGAGATCGGGATGGAGGCAACAGCTTCCCACATGTATCTCATGTCACACATCCCTTAGTGTTCTAATTGTACGTCTGATTTTCCTTTTTTTTTTCAGAAATATTACCAAAAGTTGCATCTTAGCTCCCAAACTGTAATATGGTGTGGCATTTCTTGTAATGTGCATAGATTTACTAGGGTAGGTTTACCAGCGGTAATCACACAGTGCTCAAGAGTTCAAGACCTGCTCAGGACATACTGTAGATTATTCACTATCATGACGGTCATTTTCTATTATCGTTGACACGGACTGATTCATTGAAACCGTTGAGGCCGAGTCATTTCACACTCACAAACATACACTACAGTATAGCGCAGGGGTCTCCAAATCCAGTCCTGGAGGGCCAGTGTCCAACACAGTTTGGTGATTCTTCTTCTCAAACACAGCTGGTTTAACTAATCTGTTAATTACTAGGTTCAGTGGGTGTGTTTAGGTGTTGGTGAATTACAAACTGTGCTGGTCACTGGTCCTCCAGGACTGGATTTGGAGACCCCTGCTATAGCGGATTACATATATTGTATTTAATTGTAAATATTGGCATCTGGTGCACTGCAGTGTTTATTTTTTGTACAATACATGTGAGCTACTTTGAACCCGAAGTTCAAAAAAAAAAAAAAAAAAGCAGATGTTTCCACTTTGTTTTCTCTAAAAAGTAATCTCCTCAGGCAAATGTAATTTAAGGACATGGTGTCAATTGTCAATATTTTTATTGAACTTAAACCACCAAAAGAAAAATCCTCTTTTAAAGTTCCCAATTTCAAGGACTCAAGGACACCTTTCTTTTCTGCAATTCACTTACTTTTTTTTTTTTTTTTTTTACTTTAATGCTTTTACTTTAATGTAACATCAGTAAATGAGTAGGGCCACAGTAGTAGCCAAACAAATAATGGGAATCTGGAGAACGACATGAGATTATGTTTTGTTGCTGTAGGTGATGTAATGGCCCAAAAATCAAGAGAGGAGCAACGGAGAGAGCATGTACATCTGTATGTTTATGTGTGTGTGTGTGTCTGATGGAGAGAGGCAGCGGTAACGATGAATGATGAGATTGTGATCCAAGCTGACATTTTTTTTCCGAGATGGTGCATCGCCTGCATTGTGAGCTCGGTCCTCTGTGGCGTGTGCTTCTGTAAATACGTCGCAGAGATGCACAGCGGCTAGGTGAAGGATGGACTGGGGGGGATGGAGCGATTCCTGAGAGAGACAGAAATAGAGAGAGAGAGAGAAAGAGAGAGATACTGTATGGAGAGGGAATAAATATTGGTTTAAATAGCTATCTTAGCACTGCTGAATATAAACAAAATACATTATGGCGCTGTTTGCATTTTGCAGATGAGCTCTGTGGTAGATTTCATATAGCGTTATGCACTTAAGTATAACAGATGATGCATCATTATAAATGAATTAATAATAAAAATGGCCAACACAATTTGCTGTGCCTTGGATCTGGGACGGATTCAGCCTGAGAAACAATATGAGCGCACAGTCAGACTCTGAGACCCACTGTGCAGCATCTGTGCAGACCTTACCTTGCATTTTACAACCTGGACCTTTCGGGTGCCAAAACATTCCAGCAGCTAGACATAGAGAGATTACTCCTCACTATGTTTAAAGAAATACTCCAACAATTTTTATATGGAAGGAAAATTCTGGGTAGTGGTGGCCCATGCTGCTAAGGCGCTAGGTTGATGTTTTGGGGATCTGAGGATCTGGGTTTGAGCCCTGCTGTTGGTGGGTTGCCACACCCCATAATACCCAGCCACTGCATTCTGGTTTTTTTTTCACCAAGGGCATCCGGTGTAAAACCCGTGACAAGTTGTGTGTGGAATGGATGGTTCACTGTGGCCAATTCTTGCCAGGAGCAGCCGAAAGAAAGTACTGAGTAAAAAACTGCTGAATTTTCAACTGGCCATTAAGGTATTGATTAATTTCCTAGAAACAGCAGCTCTGCTGTTAGTCTAGCTGCAAATCACAGGTTCATATTAATGTGTTCATACAGCTCATCTAACAGGGCTCCAGACAAACATAAATCTATATGAGACTTTGACTCCTAAACCCCAAAAATATAGGAGCCAGATCAAAATTTAAGGAGCCAAAATGTAACTCTTTTCATAATGCAGCCAGATGAACTCATACAGCCACTTTGATTTGAAGAGCAGCCGTGGGAACATGGAACTTCCTTAAAGATAGCTGGATAGAGATTGAGTCCAGATGGAGTGTCTGTGTCAGTGGCATCTGATGTAGATGAGGCAGAGTTTAAATGGGCATGGAGTGAAAAAAAGTCCTTAATAAACATTAGCTAACTTCAGCTAGCTAGCCAGCTAAGCTACGCCACACGTGTTAGTTTGCACAGCATTGTGGGTGAGTTTCAAAAGCTGCTGAGAATTTTTTAAAAAGTAATTGTAAAATGTGAAGTTAATACATTTAAAACTCATTTAAAAATACTACCAAACATGAATGTTAAATAAATGTTAAATCTTGTTTTGAATTTACTTCACCAACTATAGACAGGGCATGACAGTACAGGCGCATTCAATAACACGAGTTCTTGAGAAACGTTCACAAACAAACTACAGTTGAACGGTCTGATGAACTGACGTACTGTACTCTATGTTCACGAGCGCCCTCATTATTGAGTGCAGCCCTTCTGTACTATCATGTGCATTCTTGTACTCACTTACTAGCTAGACACAGCAGAGAGTGTGCATCACATGATTAATGATCGCTGTGTGCTGTTTTTTTTTTTGTTTTTTTTGTGGACAATTGCCACTGGCGACTGGTCGCAAACATAAAAAATTAGGAGCTTCTGAAACCATTTCATTCGGCATCTGGAGCTCTGTATAGGAATGTGTATAATTGTTGATATAGCGATTTACTGTATTTCCTTTTACCCTGAAATTATTTGGAATTAATGGAAGGAGTCTTCAGTGTCATTTTTTTACTATACAGTATGGTATAAACAGATATTTACAGACATTTTTCACTGGTTGAATATTTTAATCTGATTGGTCAGAAGGTGTGCATAACTTTTTTATAGCATGATTGGCTGTAACACGTTAATATCAATGTGCTACTTCTAGTCTATTGTTGGATCTATAGTAACGGCTTATATAAGTATGTAAATATTAATATATTAATATAGTAATTCATTTACTTCTTTTCTTTGCAATTAACATACATTTCTTTTCAACACAAAATTCTCTTTTCTTTTAACATGAACTTTTTCTTTTTTCAATTAAAACATTTTTGTCTTTTCTCTTTTTCACTTTCAGCTTATCTCTCTTTTTTTTTTACTTTTCTCTAGTTCTTTTCTCTTTTCTTTTCAACATTTATTATTCTCTTTCTTTTCTTCTATACCGGAGTGCCATAGATCCACTCATACCGGTTGTCCACACACAACAGAGTGTGCAGAGTCAAGGGGCACTATCTAGGCATGCGCCCAGGTGTCTGGCAACCGAGGTTGGCCATGGATCTGTCTATCCGGAAATCTGCCGTGTAGCTGCCTGCAGGTTAGCCTGCCAAGAGAGCCCCAGGCGTTATGGGAAATTAGGGGAAAAGTATACAAGAGTTGATGTGGTGATGGTTTTCATCAGGCCAGATATTCCAATATTAGCTTTTGCTCAATTTTAGCCAATCAGAGGCTAGAGGAGGGCCAACACCAGCCAATCAGAATCTGAAGGGGAGGTACATTCTGACTAACTGTTTTTGATTGGCTTCGTTTGATGCTCTCTGTCCCTCAATGCATATGTGTCTTCTGTTCTTGTGTTTAGCAGCGAGTATATTATTATATTTAGATATATTATATTCTAATATATTATCATATGCGGCTGTTTATATTATTATTTTTATCAGAATTAGGTAAATGTTGCATGCACACACACAAACACACACACAAAAATACACTACTGTCTGATCAGAGACAGGCATGTACAGTTCTAATTGTGATATAGCTTACTGTATTACTTAATTAAACCTGATGCGTTCCTTCTAGCTGTCACACACATGCCAGGAGCAATAAAACCTTACACAACAATAAATTCTACACTGTATTTCTTTCAAACTATTTCAAACTATCTAACAAACTCTGTGACATTTACCCTACACTAACGAAATAATAAGGATATAAACTAATGCATGTAATGATTAAGTACTGGAGTTTGCTGAGTAGAGTATCCAAAATGTATTACTTATTTCATTTATTATTTATAACATTCTGAATATGTGCAACAGCTTTTATGTTATTGACCGTTAAGGCTTCTAAAATTAGGAAAGCTACTTTTTTTGTTACAATAGTTGAAAGTCCTGTGTAGGCAGCACTATTTTTGCATTTAATTGCCTTGCATGTCTTGGCTGAAAAAATGAGAATGGTTTGAGAGAATCGTGATCTCGATTCCCATGGAGAAAAATCGTGATTTACATTTTAGCAAGAATCGTGCAGCACTTATGCTTTCTGTTATTACTGGAGTAACCAGCTTGAATAGTGTTCATTGAAGTGCTTTAAATTAATTGCTAGGATTAAAACTTTCTCAATACTGTTGAAAGATCAGGAAGATAATGTTAAAGTATTTATCAAGCGATTTGTCCTGAAATTGAAGATTTGATGAGTTTCGCCTTCTGCCATAGCGCAAACCTACCCTGTCTGACTTTAATACCTGACTTGCTATGAAAGGGCATGTATTTGGCAGCACGGTAGCATACATTAAGTAGTTGATTACTTTTTAATATGTAAATAGTAAAACAATAAATGTAAAGAGGTAAAGTATATTGTGCAGTACTTGTTCCAATGATTACATTATAAAATTCATTAACAAATTAGTTTTATCCAGTTCAAGTTTAATTTAAACTTGTGGAACATCTACAAAACATCACTAATCTTCTAGCTGCTTTTAGAGCTGCTGGTAAATAAATAAAATTTCACTTTAACGCTTTCTGACCGGTCGGGATTCAAGAGCCCTATCATATCATTTAACAACAGCCCTTAGATTTCTGTTATTATCCCTTTTCTTTTGAGTTCTCGTGCAGGGAAACATACCAGACGTTTTTGTCTTTGGTAATCAGACACACACACACGCGCACATGCACAGACACACGCACGCACTGGAGATGTGCTTGACAGAGATGAGATTAGAAAAGGTTAGAGTATTCCTTTAACCCGCTGATGAGGAGAGACGTGTGATAGCAAGATAGCGAGGAGGATTTTATGGAAAGCAGAGAGAGAGAGAGAGAAAACATGGAGAGGTTGAGAACAGATACCTGCGATAGTGAGAGGAGGAAAGAAGATGTGAGAGGTGATACTGATCAAGAATGATAGGAAGGAGAGAGAATGAGAAAAAAAAAGAGATGGAGGGAGAGAAGAGCGAGTGAGGATGAGCGGCTGACGGAACGTGAGAAAGCGAGCTGCTCTTAGACAGAGAGGCCGAGTAACTCACACTTGTCAGACATGTTTTTCTACTCTGCTTGCTGAGGATCGATTGCAGCGCTCGGCCAGGTATGTGTGTCGATCGCGCTGAGACAGTTCCGAACAAGGCTTTATGGGAAGTGAGTGACAGGAACACAGCAGTGCCTCCAAGTCAGAGCTCAGAAGCTGATTGTAGAAGGTGTATGGTTTGAGGTATGATATAGGCAGACATCAAAGAGAAGATTACGTCCCACCATAGCGCTGTGAAATTCTCAAATCTCATTGGTCAAAAAGTTTTTTTTTTTTTTTCCTTGCTGTGAGAAAAATCAATCGTTATATAGGATATTAATGCACTCATTCTAATATACTGTATGACTGTTTCTATAGTAGCATCTCATTCACAGGAACCTGCTCAACCTTTCACATAATCACATACAAAGACGTGTCATTTTTAACAAAGACATTTAACAAAGACACAAGTTTTGATGATGATGTGTGGAAGGAGTCTCCAGTGTCAGTGCTTAGGAATTGTCTTTCACTTTGTAACAAGAAGTTTCCACAACTTTAGGAGAAAAAAAAAATTCAGAGGCTTGTTAAGCAGTGACTCTTAAGGGACATAACCAAAACATACTGCAACCGATGGAGCAATAAATCATATGCAAACAGATTATATAGTATACAACGCCATATAATCAATAGTAATAATTGATAGTAATAAAAATATTTTATTTATAGTAATAAAAGTAATGATATTAATGTTTCATCAACCATGCATCAATATGTGTAATAGTTGAAATTTCTGTCTACACTAAGGTGGGAAAAAAAATGTCCTTCAGGCATTGTTCGAGAGTTCACTCGCTCATTCTCTACACAGTTCATCCTGTTCAGGGTCACTGGAAGCAGGAAGGAATCTATCAGCACGCTGGATGGAGCAGAATCACACACACTTACACACTGTAGGGAGTCTGAAAACACCATGTAGCCTAATCTGCGTGTCATTGGAATGAGGGAGGAAATCATAGAACCAGTATGAACCCCACCAAGCACAGGGAGAGCATACAAACTCCACACGTAAAGACCCGAGCCAGGACTCAAACCCTCAACCCTGGAGTTACGAGGTCCCTGGGATAACCACTACGCCACTGTGCTGACTGTTTGACAATTTCACTTAGATAATTATGCATTCTTAGCTTCCGTATAGATTATTCTACTTGGATCACTCTGGGGGATGCTTAATAGCGTCTCGTAAAAATAAAGACCTTTTCTGCAGAAGGAAATAAAAAAAAGTCCCTAGAACTCTAACCTAGGACAACATATATATAGGAGAAAGGTCTTTTCTGTACATTGTCCAGAACTCGCTCTTGCAATGATATCTTTACATTTCATCCAAATGACAATGGGTTCCCAGTTGAGTCTGGTTCCACTCAAGGTTTCTTCCTATTACCATCTCAGGGAGTTTTTCCTTGCCACTGTCGCCATTGTCCTCGGCTTGCTCATCAGGGACAGTCTCATCATTTTGATTCACACATGTTCACATCTCATTCAAACTTTAAATAATTCTTTTGATTGTGTAAAGCTGCTTTGCGACAATGTCAATTGTTTAAAGCGCTATACAAATAAAATTGAATTGAATTTCATACATTGGACGACCCGAGACAAGTCTCAGACAATTTCTGTCTGCATGTTTGTATGTCTGTATGTCTGTCCAACCAGATTTTGTCATTGCATCATGAAAAACTGGCTAGACAGAATTTAATGAAACTTTGCCAGTATTTGCTTGAAGTGCACCATAAGTGCACCATAAGTGAAATCAAAATGTTGAGTAGAAGGGATGTAAAGAAAAGTTATGTTAAAGTTAAAGATAATGTTAAAGATAAATGGACAGATCAATGTACAGTGGTACCTTGGCATATGAGCGCCCAACCTTGCGAATTTGCAAAAACTAAAATGTTGCAAGAAATTTGCCGCATTTTCGGCATGCAAGCATCAAAACTTGTTTGCGTCTATGGAATGCCAAGCAGAGCGAGTTTACTTTTTTTTTGTATGTGTGTGCAAGATTCAGTAAAGACATTGCACCTTGGGTCCCAAAAATGTTTGTAATGTTTGTAATGTTGGGATTAATTAATTAACCGAGATTATACAGGACTTTTACACAGGACTTTTATCTTGTCTGGTGTTAACAAAACACGAAAGACACACAAACAAAACTTAATATAGTTAAACCCAAATGTGTATTATACAAAACAGACACTGCATTTACAACTATATACAAAATATTTTGATGTGTATGTACTGTATAAGGATGTATGGTCCCAGGTCCTGTATACTGTGTGAGTGTGTGCGGGAGTATTGTATTGGCCTCAACAGCTTTGAGTCAATCCGATGAAAAACTGTTTTTTAAATATGGTCAGCTGACCTCCTTGCATCACCAGGATTCCCCTTGTGATTTAGATAGCAAAAACATTTGAACTATTTACAACTTTTATTTCTGTTTTTATTTATAGGACATTCTTGGCTCAGCGGTAGATTTCTCCGATAAAATTGGAGGGTTGTGTCAGGAAGGGCATCAAGCATAAAACCTGTGCTAAGTTAGGCGACCTATTGACAGGAGCAGCCGTAGGACTAACAACAACAACTTTGCTGTTTTAATTTATGCAACCATACCTTGTTTGGTTTTATGATTTCTCTCTCTCTCTCTCTCTCTCTCTCTCTCTCTCATATATTCTTTTTAAAGAAAGCAGATTTAATACTTTAATTAAATAGCTTTAATATCAGAAATGTAATAGTTTGTCCTTGTCTCTGTCCATGCACATCTATTCATATTTTAAATATCAAGTACCTGCAGAGCATCTTCTGCTTTAAAACTTGTGCATGAATGTTCTTTCTCTTGTGAATTTTTTTTACATTGAGCTTGTCTATTCATTTCAAAAAATTTTTAATGAAGTCTAAAAAAACTGAGCTAATTTAGCCACGAAGACTACAGAAGATGGTAGAAGAAGCATTTAGCTATTGTTTTACTAACAAGGTTACAGTACAATGCTAGAGTTTTAATGGTTTTAATTAATTCAGATTAACCGGTAATGAATACATTATATATACATTGTATTATTAAGTTATTATAATTTAATGACAAATGAACGGCTTTACATTGAAACTTTTCCCGCTGCAGTTTGGCCTAGCTACAATTTTAAATCTATTGTGAGGAGGCATGAGGTGCACAATGTACAGTACTGTGCAAAGGTCTACACAGTATTGTACATTTATTCACATTTTGCTCCCAAAGAGAGAGACTCGTTTGTATTTTCTAATGCAGTCTTTTTAATGTAGTCCAGGCTTCCTGATGGACTTTTTGAAACAGACGAGAGGGGAAATGAGGTTGCTGCTGACGTTGAAAAAAAATTATCTTTGTGGACTTTGCGGCCTGTCACAGTAAACTATTTGCTCCCATTTCTTTAATTTAATCCACATAATTAAATTTAATAGGAAAATGAGGGGGGTCAAGACTTTTTTTTTTTACTCTATTTCTCTGCAATACAGTATTACAAATGCAATTACTGCAGTTACAGTATACATACACATTACAAACAACTTGTTTGCTTTTGGGGAAAACCTGGAGCTTTGTTTCCTTGCTTATCTTCTTTTTCCGATTGTCTTTATGTACTGTAAGAGGTGTAATGTGTGAAAGCGTTCCGTGTTGTGAGACGGCGCCCCCTGCTGGTGATGATTCATTGTTCATTATATCTCGAAATGTTTGCTTTGTGATATCAGGTTCAGCTTAAGTTCATGCTAACATTGGATAACAAATAATCGTGTCAAGTAGAGTCTTCTAATAAGAGCGGCATTAAAATACATCAACATCAGCAGACACTATAGTATACACCAGCATCCAACAGCTGTGTCTATGCGTCTCACCTGACGACTCCACAGCATGCCTCCATGCCCTTTCAGTATGTCAGGTGCATTAATAAAAGAAATATGTCCGTCATTGTTACAGAACAGTGCCCTGATAGTGCTCATCCTGAACAAAAATCCATTTTCATGTTGGTTAGGAAAGATCCGAGCCGTGCACATCGCTAGCACACTGATACGCCGCGTAACAGGGCAGACGCTGCCGTTAAATCTGCACGGCCATTAAGAGAACGAGCTGAGCACCGCCCGTGAGATGGCCTGCTGACAGCGATGTCTTAATGAGACGAAGTGGAGTGAATACTTGTGTTCTCTCCTGCATTAATGGAGCAAGCACTTCCTTCAGGGAGGAATCATTTCTTATTTTTCCCCTCGTGCCCTGGTGGATGGAATCGTAATCGTAATTGAAGAAGAAGCTCATTGTTATGGACTGTGCGTCTCCACGTTGACTGACTGAGCTTCGAACAAAGAAGAGGCGGTTAAATTTATGTCCTTACAAGCGGTTGGTTTCCTTGCCGGTTTGTCCTTTGTGTGTGTCCTTGAGTACAAGATAAAGAAGAAGGACAGAAGATGACAAAACCAGTGTGCTTTTGTGACTGTGAAATTATAATTATTATTATTATTATTATTATTACAGTTCTTTTGTTTCAACAGCCTACAGTTAATTTTCCTCCAAGCATTATTTTTGCTTTTTGCTTTTCTTCTTTTTTTTTTTAAAGTAATCACTGCAGGGATCGTGCCTGAAGGATAAAGAATAGAGAACTGAAGGGTGAAGGTGGATGTCTTCAATACCTTACTATTCACATTCTCAGGTATCTCATGCAGCCATTTCTACAAGAAAACCATCCTTTTTTCCACTTTTTTCAAAAGAATTTGCAGTTACCTGTGTGCTTTCCGAACATTCCTTTTCTGCTAGGAGCTGCTTTTCCTGTGGTTTTTTTTTTTCAGTGTTTGTTGTATATTCCTATATAACACTTGCAAATGTTTCTGTAACATTGCTGCTGCAACGTTTTTTCTTGTAGAAACCTGAAGACCAGTGTGTTTAACAAAGGAATAGTGTGTAATGTTTGTGTTTATAACTTTAAGTTTTACACATCTAGTTATGTTTCACACTAATCTTAAAACTGATTAAAATCCTTTCCTCATGATTCTACACACAATACTCCACAATGA
Organism: Clarias laeviceps; assembly: GCA_030014305.1. NCBI lineage: Eukaryota > Metazoa > Chordata > Actinopteri > Siluriformes > Clariidae > Clarias > Clarias laeviceps. The sequence continues at coordinate 30,753,430 of JAQMYJ010000023.1, read as the reverse complement.
CATACATATACACTACCGTTCAAAAGTTTGGGGTCATTTTCTCTATGATCCATGATCGTTCCTGATTTTTATTTCTTTCTACATTGTAAAGAAATGCTGAAGGCGTCCAAAAATGCATTAATCTCCTTTGAACAGTTGATATTGAGATGTTTCTGCTACTTCTGCTCTG
>JAQMYJ010000023.1:30718698-30744028 GCA_030014305.1 Clarias laeviceps | reverse complement strand
TTCCGTACTTAAATCAAACCAAAAACTACTTAAGAAAACAGGCTCAGGCTCTATATTCCAGTTTATCTCACATTTCCGCGTTTTCGCATTTTGGACTACATTACCCACAAAGCATTGCGCACTGGACTACACTCCAGTAGCTATACCCCACGTGTATTGTGAAGACACGCCCCACAGAACTGGAGCATGTACTGAAATAGGTTGCTGAGAACAGAACTACTTTTTACCAGGTAAAAGTAGTGTTTTTTTACACAACCATTGAGAATTTTAAATTAAAGTATATTACAACTTTTCATTAGGACTCTAAAGAATCATATTAACTTATGAAAAATGGGACTGTATGACCCCTTTAACCATTAATATATACCTGCCTCATTACATGATATTCTCTGACTTTAAACAAATACATCTATCTGTTCATTAACTAAAAACTACGGAAGAAATATTAAAATGCACATATCAATGGTACCATCCTGCCACTTCACACACTGCCTCTCCATCATGTGGCACCCTAGCAGGAATTTTCAGTTGTTAAAATTGTGGCAGCATTAAGAGACACTACTGGTTGTTCTTCTAAAGGTAGAATTACATTGATGAATTGACGTTGGATTGACATTGACTACATGACGTTGGGACAACTGGCTCTTTCCTTTCACTGTGGACCTTTTGCATAAATTATATCAATGACTATAATTTTGTGAGTCAAATTGTTACCATGGAGTATTTTTAAAATGCAAATGGGGATTGCATAGTCAAGTGCATGTGCAAGTAGGCTGTCTGTATAATTAAACCATAACACATTAGCAGGTGAAACAATGCATCGGGATAAATGTATATTATAATTATAAGGAAATCATACATGTACTGTATATACTGTACACTTTGAAAAAAAAAAGTTGAATATTAAACCGTTCAAGATTCTAGGGCCGTGTTTCTTTTCAGTAAAACAACAAAGGAGATCCTGGGAGGCCAGTGTATCAGAGGTGACGATGCAGTCTGATCATGACTCTGGTTTACAGAGGAAACTTTCTACCTTAATGTTATTCAAGCACTAGTTAAAACCCTGGGATAAGTGCATTAATGTAGCAGTGGGATTATATAGAGAAATAAAGGGAGTTTTTACTCTCATAACTGTGTACTATTATTCTTTAACACCCATTATACTGTAAGTACTTATATAGAATATGCTTAGTAAAGACTGCATGTTAGTGTTTCAAAGAGTTAAAACAGTTTCGAGTATCCATTTAGAGCTTTCAAACCATACACAGATGGATGAGATATGAAGCCGAAGATGGTGTTTCATAACAGCTGTTTCATCCTTGGGAAAAAGAAAACATGTTTACACTCAACATAATTACATAATAATCTTATTACGTGTTACTCTGAGTTTATAGCTGTGATTTACACCTCGCTCACTCCAGCTTTCACACTTTCTCAGTAATAACACAATGTGGGGTTCATTTTCTGCTGTTCATAGTCCACCTATATAACAGTCCAATATAAAGGTACACCCCATGAAAGATCCACAACGCTGTTATGCATTGTGGTGTGAGACTAATCGTTAACAAATACAGGCTTCGTATCATCAGTGTGCAGGATTTATAATGGAGCTGCGTTTTTAAAAGGACCAAATCCATCGCAGCTGATAGCTTTCTCTCCATTTTGAATAGAGAGGTGTGTGTTTTTTACAACCAAAAAATAATCGACCAGGCCAAGTCTCCAAGAGTGGAGCGGGAGCCGAGTCATGTCAGGGGGAAAACCAATTAAACAAATGGATTTCTTTCGTATCTGCTTCTCGCTTGGGATGAAGACGCACACTTTGCTGTCTGAAACAGGACTGAAATGTGTGTGTGTTTTTTTCTGTTTAACACACAAAAGCCTGTTTTATTAAGAAGATTTGGGGAGGTCGGTGTCAGGCGTCACTGTTGAATTAGCTGGGGGATGTAATTAGGTGGTTGAGGTACATAGGGTAATAATAAGTTGTGAGATGAATGTGAGAGTGGTGATTAGTTTCGCGGCAGGGGCACGGTGCGGTTTTGACCGTCTTTGCATCTTCAGAAAAATACAGAAAAACAGATTGAGGATGTAGCTTGAATCGCTAGTTTGCCTGAACAATGCAAATCTTAACTGGCAATATTCTGTAAAACAGAGCACCGAGGGAAAGACATACCTTAGTTTTAGTTACTAATCTCACCTGAATACTGTAGATCTCCCCACAAGTAATCCTGCTATAATCAGAAAGGCTTAACCCAGGACTCATACTGAGCATACTGAACATCCTGTAAACACCCTTAAGCAATATCACACAAGAGGGAGTGCTGTTGTGCTGGAATATCAGCATGGCAATACAACAAATACTACTACTACTACAACTAATAATAATAATAATAATAATAATAATATGACCATGTGAGATTGAAGCAATTTGAAGGGAAAACATAAAGCTGATGCTGACGCCTTCTTTTTTTATGAAGTACAGTGAAACCTTAGATTACTAGTAGCCTGGTCTGTGAAAGTTTTGCAAGACGAGCAACATTTTAAAATAAATTTTTACTTGATAAAAGAGCGAGGTCTTGAAAATCATCCTACACAGTAGCTCTCCTTCTCCTCTCCTCTGATTGTCCTACACAAGCCACAATTCTTTTCAAGGGTAAAGTGCAAGTTAATGTGCTTAATGTTTACATTATATTTTGTATTAATAATTTTTATATGAATTATTTTGGATTGTGGAAGGAATCATCTGAGTGTCCATCATTTCTCATGGGGAAATTTGCTTTGATATATGAGTGCTTTGGATTATACGCATGCGTCATGAAAAAATTATAATCGCAATCCAAGCTTTAACTGTAATACATTAAAGTGCAAAAGTCTCGAGCTCCAACCACATTTTGTCTTATTACATTAAATTAAATGACGTAGAATTAAAGAAATGGGAACAAATGTTTTACTGCTACAAGCTGCAAAGTGCCTTAAGATACAATTTCAAAATTGTTTGTACTGTATACGTATGTGACAACCTCAACAGAAACCTCATTTCCCATCTCGTCTGTTTCAACCACTCAGCATTCAGCATCATAAGTATACTAATCACCCGCCTGATTATTTGTCATCATCTGCACCTGTTACTGACTGGTTCAAGCCTTAAGTTAGATGGGTTTTAAGCTTTAATGATTCATAGGTCACTGTGCGGCTTAACAAACAAAAAACATTTCTCTGTAACAGGAACCGAACTGAAAATGAGACTATAAAAGTCCTTCGGGAAGCCTGGAGAACTATTCCTCAAGACTACATTAAAATATAAGATATATGATAAATGAATATAATATGCCATGCAAAAGCATGTTCAGTTTTGCTAACTTTTTAAAAATATACCATAAATAATGATTTCATATTTACATTAATTTTAAATCTGCTTGGAGTGGTAAATTCAGGAAGGAAACATTCAAGCATTTCGAACTCTACACATTCTGCCACGGAGCTCTTGTTAATGTTAACAAAACAACTCCATTAACTCCATTTCCTTTTTTATTTGTACATTAAGTCATTTAAATAAACATATGTGACAACATACACGGTACGGTAGTGTAGTGGTTAGCACTGTGGCCTGGTACCTCCAGGGTCGAGGTTATTTCCTGCCTCGTCTACTTCAGTTTCCTCCCACAGTCCAAAGACATGAACATCTGGCTAATTGGCATTCCCAAATTGCCAGGGTATGGATTGGCACCCTGTCCAGGATGTTACATTTTAACACAGCAGCTTAATCAATTGCATTTATTTGTATTGGTTTTCCTTCGTGACATACTCTTTACTAATGACACCGAAACTCATAGGAGGGTTTAAATGAATTTCGACCACATGTGAATACTTTTTTACATCATTCGGAGAAAAAAAGAGGGCTGGCGTGATGTGGCATGTCGATCCGGCAGCACTACACCTCTACCTCAAAGTGCTTTCATCCTCACATACAGTATCACGCATGGCCACCCAGAAATCCCCGCAGCTGCTTTGCTTGTGTGACAGTGGTTGAGTTGCATTGTGGGTGATCCCTACAGGAATATCGAGTAGCAGCTGTGTGCTGCACGGACTGTTTTTATCGAGAGCAGCAGTCTGAAAAAATCACTGGCTAAGAGCTGGAGTTAAAAGATAGCAACGTGTGTGTCTGTGTGTGTGTGTGTGTGTGAGAGAGAGAGATGAAACATCCTCTACTGTTCACTCTACTTTATATATTAAGCACCGGCTATTATGACAAAGAACGAAAGCTGTCAGGAGTCTGAGTCGGTGGTTCATGCTAGCTTAGATTCTTGCTAGCTTTTCTTTTTCAGCTAAATTAGCATGTGTGATGTGGTGCAGTGGAAACTGAACGATTCTTAAAAATCAATAATAATAAAAAGAATAGGAACAAAGTTTTCTATATATTTGAAAAAAGAACAGACAGCATCTCCATCCATCCATTCATCCATCTAGGAACCTCGGTAGTTCAATGGTGACCATTGTATTTATTCACTTGCACCTCCAGTTCCTGGGTTTGATTCCCATGTCAGGTCTGTGTGCATGGAGATTGCATGTTCTCCCTGTGCTTGGTGGGTTTTCTCCAGTTTCCCTCCAACAGTCCAAACAGATTAGGCTAATTGGTGTTTCCTAATAATTGGTGTTTTTAGTGTGGGAATGTTCACCGGAGGTCCTACCATTGTTTTTGGGATGTGGGAGGAACCTGGAGAAAACCCACCAAGCACGGGGAGAACATGCAAACACCAAGCAGACAGGCCTGACACAGGAATCGAACCCAGGACCTGGAGGTGCAAGGCGACAGTGCTAACCACTAAGTCACTGTACTGCCATATAGGGAGGGAGGGAGAGAGAGAGAGAGAGTACAAACAACACATCAGCATGGATGTGCAAGGCGACAGTGCTAACCACCATACCGCCATAAACAGCAACTACCTAAGCAATAGATGGCTACAGGATTCACTATGGGAAGAAGGCAAAGACAGTGTGATGTTCTGGGTAATGTTTTGCAGAATAAACCCCGGAGCCTGGCATTCATCTAGATATTATTTTAACAAGTAAGACCAAAAATTGTTGCAGACGAAGTATGCGCTCTGCTGCACTGCAAAAACTTTCAGGAATGTTGATGAGGAACAAGACAAAGAATTAAGTTGACAAAAGGTGCTGACTCGGCCTTCAGATTCCCCAGATCTCAATCTGATCGAGCATCTGTGGGATGTGCTGGAATAACAAGTCTGATCCATGGAGGCCCCACCCCACATCTTACAGGACTTAAAGGATCTGGACACCTGACCTAAAGGACACCTTCAGATGTCTTGTGTGTTCCATACCTGGATGGTTCAGAGAGGAACCTACACTCCAGGGGCGAGTTCTTAAGGGGAAATAGTAGACAGGTGATTTTATTGTTATGGCTGTTCGGTGTAATTCTGCAGTCAAGAATGAAATCTGTGTCCTTGCAAAGTCATCCGAATAAAAATGAAATGAAGCAAGCATAAGTCTTGGAAAGCAAGGAAATAAAAGTGATGAAAGAAAGTGACCAAAAGGCCAAAAACAAGCAAGTTTGTTTTTCACCTGTGAAAGTGAGTTGTCAGGACGTATCTGAGCTGTTAGGAAGGAAACCCACTGTAGTACCTGCAGTCGACCAATCGAAGATGACGGAGATGTCAAAACACAAACCCAAAGACTGATCTCATATTTTGACAGTCTCAGGTTTACAATATAAACAGCTCTCTCTCTCTCTCTCTCTTTCTTTCTCTCACACACACACACACACACACACACACACACTACCTCTGGGATCTGAATGGAGGAAATTAAAAGGGGGTGGGTAAACAAAAACAAATAAATAGACAAATCCATGTAGTTGACTGTTAAACTATATCAGTGGATTGCAGTGTTGGCTCCAAATGAATAAATGATGGCATAAACACCATCTGCTTGTCCTAAAGCCTTTTGATTTCTCCAACCTGCCTGCTGCTGTCACAAGTTTGCATTGGAACAATTCATGTATGCATGTTTTTTTAATTGTTTTTTATTTTACCACAGTGGAACGACATGTCTAGCATGTAACATATGGATAAATAGCAAATAAACAAAACAAATAAATCCTACAAATACAATCAGTTATTAAAATAATCCAACAAAGTCATAATCCAAGTTGTTGATATGGAAAGTGACAAAGTGACATTTCACTTAAGATTTGATCATTTATTCATTTTCTATACCGCTTATTTTGGACAGGGTCATGGGGGTTCTGGAGTCTATCCCAGGAGACTTACAGAATGAAATGGGGTACCCCCTGGACGGTGTGTCAATCCATCACAGGGCACACACACATTCACACACACACTCAGGCGCTCATTCACACACTACGGGCAATTTGGGAACGCCAGTTATCCTAATCTGCATGTCTTTGGACTATGGGAGGAAACCGAGGTATCCGGAGGAAAACCAACCAATCACGGGTAGAACATGCAAACTACATGCACACAGACTCAAGGAGGGAATCAATCTCAGACCCTGGAGGTACAAGGCGACAATGCTAACAAGTAAATCACTGTGCCACCAAGATTTGATCACATGTATCGTACCATAAAGAGACAAATCTAAACAATGAATGATTCCTTGAAGCAATCTAATGCTTCCCTCAAGTTGTGTTGGGGAAAAAAAATTTGTAATAAAGCATGAGCTCCATCATATTGTTGTCATTACAACAACAATTTTTAATGTTCTTATTGTAGCATGAACTCTGAATGTACAATCTGTGAAAGTGTCAATGGCGCCCAACAAACTCCAATGCGCTGCCTACAGCAGATACAAGATTTAAAAATATATTTAGCGTATCTTACTGAATCTTGTTTGAGCCGCCTTTAAAATATTTTTATATATAATTGAAATAATTTTGTTGTGCTGAATAATAGAACACAGTCATGAGAGTAAAACCCCCCTTTATTTTTCTGTATAATTCCCTGCTACACTAATGCACTTATCCCAGCGTCTCACTTATGCTTGGATACCTTCAAGGTAGAAATCTCTCAGTACGCCGCAACCATGATCGGACTGCCTGCGTCATGTCTGAAACGCTGGCCTCCCAGGAACTCCTTTAATAACTCCCAGCTGAGTCTCTGTAACGTGCAAGTGGTGTTGGTGAATGATTGTGTGTACAGTTCCCATAGACCGATGCGTCAATCGAGGACGTACTGCCTTCTTTAAAATGTTTGGACCATTCAAAATACATATATTAATCACCAGTTAAACACTCGGCCATTAAAATGATCATACTGTACATTTATTATTGTGATTCTTTGAGGGGAAAAATATAAGCTGAATAAATCTTTAAGTGGTAATTTAATTTTAAAAAGAATTGAAAAGACAAAAATTTTTCACAGCATCAATTGAAATAGTTTTGGTACTTGATCGTTTCAAGGCTAGAGACATGTTTAAAAGATACAGAGCGCATCTTTAATTCTAATGTAACATAAATATTAATCAATAGCACCAAGGTCTTTGCATTATTAGTCAGGCAGACCTGACGAATAAGGTGTAGAGATTGAACATGAATGACGTAGAAGGTGTTTGTCCGGGGCGTGTCCGTAATGAGAACATATCCATGTCTGTTTGTTATGGAATCGTGTTGCTCTTTGCTGCCACCTACAGGTTACTGTGTGTGGTGTTTTCAGGTCGGTTGAAGTTCATCCAATAGAAACTGATTAAAAATGCATTTTAAAGCTGAAGCCCTGGAGACTTGCACCACAATTGAATTTTTAATAGATGCTTATGATTAAGTGGATGAGCACTTGGTAAAACAGAACATTCGATCAGATGTGTGCATTTCGGGCCTAAAACTGTACTTGGATCTGTGTGTTTGTATGTTACAATTAGCTTGTGAGGAAATTAATATGCGATGGCTGTAGCTTGAAATAGCAGATTGAAGGGCCTGCAGGGTGTGTGCACGTGTGTGTGTGTGTGGGACACAATCTGCCATTTTGCCATGGCTACAGCTCACACCGCCAAGCCGAGCCGAGCGTGGTGGAGCACACAGCCGTGGCTCTGCATACAGATGTAGCTACAACACACCCACCATGCGGCTCGTCGCTCAGATCAGCCCTCCAGCACACACTCCGCCGCTTAATGAAGTATAGACAGCTATAATTACACCCCGTTCGCTCAGAACCGGGGCAGTTATTTATTTTTTTTATTTTTATTTTTTTACGAATGCGTATTTGATCAGTGCCGAGGCTGATCCTGTTTACAGACTGCATGGTTTTCCATAAGGGTGTGTATTTGCTCTTTAATATGTATTTGTTGCACATGAGTGCCCTCTGGTGGATAGAGAAGGAACATCTGCTTTGCACCTTTACAATGTGAAACCTCATTACCTTTAACAACCTTGTAATAAATTCAGCACAAAAGAGAACAAGTTTTACAGCCATTTCATGAGTTATTATAAAGGAAATGTCGTTTACTTCTTGTAAAATAAGGGGTTGGTCATTAAACCATGTATGAGGAATACTATCCCTATCAGGGGTACAAACCCAATTAAGGGCTTAAGCACGTGTTTAGACAGATATTAGGAGCAAATTAATTATCATTTTGGTTTCCTGTTTGTCCACACCTCTCTCTTTATTTGGAAAAAATAAAAATAAATTAAATCATGATAAATAGCATTCATTATACACTGCCCGGCCCAAAAATATTCACCACCTGTATTTAGCTAAGCAAATAAGAGTCTTCCATTGAATAACTACTGCAGTGATTAATATGCTTCAGCTGCGACAAGTTATTTAACCCTAACTGATACAGTGAGTAGCTTCTTGTTTCTTAAACGATCATGTCAGAAGACACAGCCTGTGGTCATGGCAAAGATGTTACTATATTTTAGAAGGGGCAAATTATTGGCCCGTTTCAAGCAAAATAAAAAAAAGAAACCAAGGTGATTGCTGACACTACTAAAGTTTGGTTAGGAACTGTCAAATTAAATGTCCATTATTAAAATCTGGAAAGATAGTGGTGAACCATCTTGAAAAGATTTTTTTTTTTTGAATGATCGTAATTGTCGATCAATTATACATTTTGTGAAATACATAAACTGTGAAAAAAAACTACAGCAGAACTATATGGCTATGTGTAATAGAGAATGTCAGAGCATTTCCTCATGCACAGAGAACTGAAGGGATTTGGTCCTGAGTGGATCTTGATGTGTTCTTATGCTGTTATAGATCGTCCACCTTACCACATTTGTAACTACAGAGTGCTTGAGTCCCGTGAGCCTTTCTGTCAGCTCAAACGAGTCTAGCCATTTTCCTCTGACCTCCCTGATCAACACAGCATTCACGACACTGCTGTGTGAGAAAATCCCCGAAGATCAGCCGTTTCTGAAATACTCATACACCCTGTCTGGCAAGAACAACCACTGAACAGTTAAAGTCGCTTAGATCACATATTTCTTACATTGATATTTGATGTGAGTAATAACTTAAATTCTTGATATGTATCTACATGATGTTATGCGTTGTATTCCTTTTTTAAAAGTTAATTCCTACCTTTGTCTTGGCTATCAGTTGAATAAAAACAGATCCCAATGCAGGTTAAATATGGCTAAAGCCTTAATAGCTAAGTGAGATTTGCTGGATAGAAATGAACCACAGAATAATGGACTGAGTTTTTAAGATAGCAGCTGCCAAAATGCTCTGTTGAAAGTTTTCTGTAGTAACCAATCATGTTTGTTTTGCATAATATTACTCTGTAGCTTACGTGTCTGTAACTACACTACAAGAAGGTGCACTTGCAATTTAGATGGTTCGCGAATAACAGTAGCCTCACTTTTACATGAAGAGAGAAAGACAAGAGCAGTATCTTCGATGGCTTTATTTTTTTGTTATTTTAGTTGTAACTTAAACTGAGATTTTTTTATCATTAATTAATGGTTAATCGATTATTCATTGTTAACATGTTCGATTATCAATTAAGAAAAACATACAAAAAATGCGGGCCTAGCTTTTACATCCTATGTACAGGTGACAACCCAAAAACACGTTTTAATGACAAAAAAAATGAAATGGATAACAGGAAAGACAAGGTAAGAACAACAGAAGTAAGGCCCAAAACACACGAAAACACAAATGATAAAAATTGACTCAGTCAGCAACAATGTGCGTCTCAGGAAAATATACTTAACTGTTGCGTTCTATTGGAGGTGATCAAACTCAGTCCACAAGGTGGCGATATAAACAACTATTATTATTATTATTATTATTATTATTATTATTATTATTATATAGTTATTATAAACAATCAGATTGTTTTCAAAGTTAGGGAAGTTAACCCAAGAAGTTGGAGTCAGTGTTCTCGTGTTGTTTCATGCTATATCGCCCCTAGTGGCAACAGTGAGACTGCAGCTTGTGATTGCATCGTGTTAGGATTTGTCAGGTGACAAACTCATGAATGCAATAACACACATACCGGCCTCGTGTAGCTCGAAGCGTTTGCGTTCACATACTTGTATGAACCATGTTTTAGGAATAAGTTATTAACCCAGTGATTATTTCCTTAGGGCTCATGTTAGTATTTGATTTTACCTCAAGTGACGAGTCTGAGACAAAATTAGGCTGATACTGATAATCATTTCTGTTTTCCCTAAAAATAGAAAACTATTAAATTATAATGCATTATACATGGTTGTTTGAAAGGCAAAGCTCTGTCTAGACTAGTTCTTTGTGAATAAGTTTAGACACCCCTAACATACAGTTTCTTAATATCTGCATTACTGTAAAATTCAATGAAATCTACAGATCATTTGTGATGTGCTTTAGTAGGTTTTCTATCAGAGATATTATTTACTCTTCAGAATGAGAAATGCATGCTGTGCTGTGATGCTTTTAGAAATCCTGTTTGCTGCCAAGCAACAGTTGCTGAGACATACCTTATTGAGGTTATCTGTTGATAGCAGCAGTACTGCATTCTTGCCACCGGATGGCAATGTCACTCCAGATCACTGAAGAAAAACTGACGATCAGTCTAATCCTCAACATTAGATCCATCTCAGCTTCTAGAGGAACCTGCAATACAAGACATTTTCCCCCTCCGTCTCATCCTCCGGGACTAGAGTATTGTAAGACTGGATGAGTATCAGTTGTCGGCTTTGAGTTCATCTTGATTGCGAACGATGTCAAATCATAAGTGAGAACCATCAGGAGAGAGAAACGTCATTCATCACCCGACGAGAATAATAACTGGCATACACAAAGCCTTTAATTTTAGGCTTTTAAAAATTGTCCAAGAGCAGGAGAAAATTAGATCTGTTCAGGCATTGATTAATAATTCACTGTTGTTCATCACAGCAGTGTGCCAAAAGAGCTAGAAAGAGTGTTGATGTGCGCGAAAATTATTGGCTCATTATATAGCAGCAAGGATACTTAAAAAAAAATCAAAGTTAATTATTCTGACCAAGTTGCTGAACTTCGAGATGAAAGTTTAACTATTTGAGACAATTCCTGATACACTGAAGGTGATTATAGCATGGTTTATTATTATTTTTATCATTATTATTATTATTATTATTATTATTGTTATTGTTATTATTACTACTAGTAGTAGTAGGAGTATAAGTAGTAGTAGTGGTATTAATGTCTGGCGCTTCTGATTGGGACAAAGACAAAAGAAAGGACATGTACATTTTATCCACAAGCACTATACAGTATATACAGTGTATTTTTAACAAGGTAATTAAGTAAAGAAATTATGATCATTTTTGGGGCTAGATTGCTGTCTGATTGGATGATGTTTCCGAGAGCTCTTGTTTGCCTGGAACGAAAAAAAAGCTGAAAGCCCTGCTAATAATCAGAAAACCCAGTTGATTAAACGAGTGTAGACAGGTGCGGCTTCTGGTTGTCTTTACACAAAAATGCAGCATTTTGCCCTGCAATATCTAATTTCTTTTTTCACAGTATGTGACTTTGTCGGTGTTTGCTAGTGTGCTTCACTCCACCTGTGTCAATGAAAAAACTTTTAGATTTTAGATTTTGCACCATTAAAAAATAGCCAGTTTGGGACTTGTCAGACAGGATGTGTAAAACTCTTCCCAAGAATTAGCCTGGGCTCAGGATCGAACCCTGGAGCTTTGAGGCAGGGTGCTTCATCATATCTCCCTAATTTGCACGGTATCCTGATTTCATTGTGTTATTGCCGGTCTAACACAACTACATCACAAACTATTATGATTTTCTACTGCTTTATAAAATATTAGCACGATTAATCAAATATAGAAGCAGCACTAGAGTTCAGATTATCTAATTACTAAGCAAACATGTTACCACTCAAGCGCTATTGCTACTGAGGTACTTCTCAGTTGTTGAACTTGGATTACGATGTAAAGCATTATATACGTTATGACCATGACTCGATGTTGGACCTTTAAAACAAATCTTTTTTCGCCATATTTTTAGTGCGAGCACTTCATAAATTACTATATAGTACTATACAAGTACTCCTTGTGGAACTGGAATCGTGCCCCTGATCCTTCCTTGATTCCCTAAATCTAAAGAAATTCCCAGTAATACTAAATAGCTAGAAATAACCGAGTGCACAAAAAGAGCCATTAGCATCAGGTACTAATTAAAGAGGAAGCATGGCTCTTAGTTACTTTCTTACTATGGGATTTAGATTTGAAATGGAAATGTTAAACTCCGCCCCATAGACACGCCCCCTGATTAGATTAGCCTGTAGTCCCTTTTCGCTTTTCCTAATTCTGAACATAGTAAATAGAATTAGCGCTTAATTGAGGTTTGTTAAGTATTCCAGTGTTTTATCCGTCACGCTCGGTTCCATTTAAATGAACACGTCTGGAGTCACTCATGCGAGCGTGACAGTCTGTTTCCTGTGAGAGACCGACCTGAATGTGTGAGTCAGATCAGGTGAAGGGAGAAAGCGGAGGAGAGGGCAGGATGCTCATACCAAGGCTTCTGCACTGCACTGCTTTTCCGGATCATGGAATAATTACGGAGTTGTCAGATGCGAGTGTATGATGGATGAACTGTCCAGAGGGAGTGAAGCGCACACATTTGTTCTTCATTAATACTCAGAGGGATATCTATCTATCTATCTATCTACTCTCCGTACTCTTAACTCTGATACACATACGAATACAAATGTTGCTTATGATGAGCTACATATAGCAGTATCCTTAATTCCACTCTATACACTCCAGGCTTAAATCAGGACTAATTGTTGCTGAAGATCTGAGAGATGCGTTTCTCTCTCAGGTTCCTTGCGTTCATTTGCGTGCTAAAAAAAAAAAACAGAATGAGATGAGTATAGGATGTGTGCATGAAGCGGCTGGAGAGAGCGAGAAGAGAGTGGAGAAAGAAGGGAGGGAGGGGATGAGAGCGAGGGAGCGAGATAGGGAGGCAGCCAATGCGCAGCTCTGCATCTTGAAAGAGAGAGAAAGGGAGAGAGGGTGGAGGAGAGAGAGAGAGAGAAAGGCATTCACTCTTAGACATCAGGAGCTGGCTGGACTGACTGAGTGTGATGCCACTGGATCTCGCTGCTGCATTTGCGCGTCCAGCCTGTTGTTGAGAGGTCGTCCGGCAAGTGTGCGAGGGTATCGTGCGCACGAGTGTATCGAGTCATTCACGTGAGTGTGCGTGCGTGAGTGTGTGTGAGCCCCCTGGAGAGGGGCTCAGAAGGTTGGGCTGGGGGGTGGTAAGGCCAGGTGGCTGTGAGCACCATGAGCGTGCCACTGCTGAAGATCGGAGCGGTGCTCAGCACCATGGCCATGGTCACCAACTGGATGTCTCAGACGCTGCCATCACTCGTAGGACTCAACGGCACCACCGTGTCCCGCGCTGGAACCTCGGAGAGGATCGTCAGCGTGCGTAACCTTTCCCTTTCCTCATACACCTCCTCTCCATCTGTTGAGCTTAAGTTAAGTGTTTTAGAGCTTACGGCTGATTAGAGATGTGTATAATTTTTGCTTAAGAGAGATTAAGCCATGAGACCAGAGCTGGTAAGATGTGGCTGATTGCCAGTGATGCTCAGGTGGAGATGATTTCAGGCGAACAGATGCTACAGATCTCTGGAGATCCTGCTGAGAGGAGATCCTATCACTTTGTTAGTAGAGATGTATCATAAAGGCTCGTGCGATTTCTGACACACTGCCATGATGTCTGGTCACATTTACTCTGAATAATATGAATGTAGGTTTGCATTGACAAACTAGTTTTTCCTTAACTGTTAAATGTACTTTTCGTAAATGATAATAATGAGGCACTACTCTCAGTTTGTTTTTTTGCTTAATTTTGCATTTCTAGTGAAACAACAATGTCATTGTCTACCCAAATCATTGCTAGCTGCGAGTACCATTTAGGGGCGAGTACCATTATAGCTGCATTGTCATACTAGTGATGAAAACAATAAGAAACTAAACAGGATGAGAATGACTGACTTTGCTCAAAAGAAAACTCCAGTCTAGCATTTCTTATGGATTCATATCAAAAAGGTTAACAACTCATTCCAACTCAAGTGTCTACCAATGTCTGTAACGTGCAAGCCATCATGACTGATGTCAGTAAGGGTGTTTTCATACCTTGATTGTTGTAGTCTGGTTAAATCAACCATGGAGCCAGTTTTCTCCCATGGTGCCGGTCGACTTAGCAGGTGTTAATGCAGCTATCACACTCAGGAGGCGGACCAAAACAACCCACACAGCGATAGGTACATCTCTGGCGTGGTTAGTTTTTTGGTGGGAACTTGATCTGACCTCGATTTGGACCAGCTACGAGGAGTACCCCGAGAGTTTGAGAAGGCAGGGGCACTTTGCATGTCTTGTGTGCTTACAGAACATGTCTTCGGGTAAACAAGTTGAAGTTCATCATGTCCAATAATCACTACAGTTATGAGCAAATGCCGTTGTACCGTTGTTCTTCATGTTGCAGAATCTTTGTCCCATAGTTACTGTCTCATTACCCAGACTCATTTCACCAATGAGCAGAAAGATGTCATCACATCACTACTGGAGAGGCATTTTGTTTGGCTTGGGTAGTCTGCTATGTGAAAAAACTGAACTTGGCCTTGTCAGACCAAGTTTTAACAGGTCCACTAATTCAGACCACTTGAAACTAATGATAGGCATAAAAACTACCTTATGGGGACTGTCTTAAACCACAACTGAGGTACATATAAGTAACGTTACATTATAGAATGGCTTTGTTTGTTCTAAGTTTTCTTGCTCTGCACACCAAGCATGAAGTTTGTCACCCAGAATGTGAGTACAATGTACTGTAGGTACAGTAATTGGGGCCAAATTCCACAACCATTGTTCCGTGCAGAAATGCATTCCAAATTCAGCTGAGACTCATATCATGCTACTGCAAGTTCACTGAACTAAATCAAGTTGGTGTCTTTCAAGTTTATGCCATATTTAGTATAAATCGAACTCTTTTCTCTTCCTGGAACTATAGCTGTATGGATAACCAGAACTTGATTTAGCTCGGTGGGACTGAAGAAGCTTAATATGAGTCTCAGCGGAATTTGGAATGAATTTTTGCCCGTCACGCTCAGAGCGCAGAACAGGAAAGTATATGACAACCAAACCGTATAGTAATTTTTAACTTTTAAACCAGTTGTTTAAATTCTCAACGGCAGTATGAAAGGCACTACAGAAACTTGGTGACCATGGGACCATGGTGATGTCTTACTATTCAAGTAATTCTTAAGAAACACAACACCACTCTGCTGTTTTATGAAAATTTACGTTTTATAAAAATTATAACATTATACGTGGATAATTTTTATTTTCAAATTCAAATTTTATTTGTCACACCCAACCATACATAGTATTATATGCAGTGAAATGCTTATCATGAATATCCGTGACCCAAAAACAGAAAAATTACACTTAAGATTGAAATATTGACCTAAAGAATACAATTGAGCTAAAAAATTTTTAATTAATTAAGTAACAAAATAAAATAGAATTAAAAGAGAAATTTAAATTATACAAGAGAAAAATGTAGAATTTTTTTTTTTTAAAGTATAAAAATATAGAAATGCAACAAAGTAATGTGGGTACAGTATAACAGCCGTGTTGTGATTTGAACCACGATGTAGAAGATGATAAGAGGTGTCTGTCATCAGCAGTGTGATTTTGATGTCATTTTAAAGTGATGATTGTGTTGTTTTGCTTATTTCTATCATAATCAAAGAACCTTAAATGCACCCTGCTTTGTATTTCTGTTAATTTCTGTATTTAGCCTCAATATGGTGCCTTTGAAGGAAAAAGAAAAGAGAATACAGAAGAAGAATTGTGCCCTGGGGTTACTCGGGCTGACTGGCATCTCCCGGTCAGCCTCAATCAAATTAAAGAAAGAGGCTGCAGTGCTGGAAATGTAAGCAAATTTTCTGAGAGCTCAGAATATCCTAAAAGGTTCTTAAGTGGATGCTGGCTACAGACTCACCAGCACAAAGTGCACAAGTGTGTAGAAGGGTGTGTCTGCGTGTGTGTGCGTCTGTGTGTCTGTGAAAGAGCGAGACACGCACAATGTGAAGTCAGTGTGAGCGAGGTGAGTGCCTTTGACATTTCCAGGATCATTAAAGGTGAGTCATGGTGTTTGGTGTCTATGGTGAAGAGTGCTTTCTGTGAGCATCTGCCCCTTTCTAAATGCCCCTGGCTCATGAGAGGAGCAGCTAGATAAGGGGGGGGGGAATTGACTATTAATCTAGGAGTCCATCACAGTCCATTTCCCTTTCTCATCCATCAGGGGGAAGGAACACCATCCTTGTATCATTTCATCACAAGATCAAGCCAAGGATTTCGACACTGACTGATTATGAAAGTGGATAAATTATGACCATGAACAAAATATACAAATCCTTCTGAATCGCTTCTTGAATCTGATTGTGCGGAAGGTGTTGAGATGTTTATTTGGCATTTATGAATGGACGGGCCAGTTTAGCATTTGGGCAGCGAACTAACAGCTGTCATCTTTACATTTCACAGGAGTTCATGCTTTTTATGATTAACATTACGAGAAAATTACAACTTGTTTTGCAGATCACTGATGATCATGTGACAAGGCAATAGGTGGCTGTTTGTTTTCTGTGTAAGCGGCGTGACTCAGAGCTACAATTATGGTGTCAGCTGTAAACGACACTGAGATGCAACAACAACAAGTGACATTTAGATTAAGAGTTTTTTTTCTCGCTGTGATATGCAAATTAGAAATGATAAAACACAAAATAAAATAGAACTATTAGTTCGAGTTAACATCCCAGACTAATCCTACTGCATGGGTTGTTCATCATCCCAGGAAATGTCTACTCTCACAACTTCACTTCCTACCTGTGTTTAGCTGCTTCATTAACCAACACACAGTACAATGTTCCTTTTAGAACAACTGGATTGCACACTCCTGCATGATCATAGTCACTTGCTATTGTTTGTGCATGCCCAATTAACCTAGTTATGGATATTAAAATCCCAGCAAAACAAGCAAGTTAAACCATAACTATGCTAATCAGGATAAAGAATGAATGAATGGAAGTATCAGATGCGTATCAGCGCACCGTTCTTTGTCCAAGCCTCATACCTGAGCATCTCCTCCATCGACTTTTCAATACATCAGTCCTACTGGACACCTCTTATAATATCTCACATCTTAAAAAAAAGCTCGACAGGCCACGTCCACAAGCTTTGATGTCAGCAATCACACAGGCTCGCAAGAGATCGCTTGATGCTAGCTTGGAAAGTCTTACTAATGAGACAGATTATGAGATTAAGTTATACCAAATCAGGAGTTTTATGTAACGTTCCAACACCGAAACGATTTGCATCGACCTCGTGCTTCACTTTCAGCTACACTGACTGCATACATAACGCAGAACTCCAAATTCTTATCTTATCTCGGAAAGGATACTTTGGACACTTTTTAAAAAAAATAAAAGCTTATTGACCGCCTTAAGAATTGTCTTTCGGGAACATTCATAATGCACTGAATCGAAGCTGTTTCTTCTCCCACAGTTACCCACTTTGGGGTTGTTCAAAAAATCATGTGATTTGTGAACCGTCCACAAAGTAAAGTGCATGCAGTTACCTTAGCAAAGATTGAAAAGGATTGAAATAATATGGGTATTAATTGCTTTTAGATATGTATCATCATATTTCTAATAAAAATAACTATAATAATAATACATTCCTTTCCATTCCTTTTTAATATAAAATAAATTCCACTTTATACCAGTGTTTTCCATTGTACTAGTATGTGCATATACACTTATCAGCAATAACATTAAAAACATTAAAATTACAACCACCTAGGTTTTGGGTTCTCCTTGTGCCATCAGGGCAGCTTTGACCCTTTATGGTGTGACACCTGGCAGTGGATCCTTTATATGCTGTGGGTTGTGGGGTGGAGCCTCCATGGATTGCGTCCGATCAGATTAGGAGTTGGCAGCCTTGGGCTTTTCTCTGGTGTGCCGGGTGTTCTGGTGTCTTTCACTGGTGTCCAATATTTCGCAATTTGGGCTGCATTGACTTTCCTGCGGGATCAGACCAGACAAGCTGGCTTTTGGTGAGCATGGGTGAGCCTTGGGTGCCCATGATCCTGTGACCAGTTGACTGTGATATAATTGATAATCAATGTTATTGTGCTAATGTTATGTAGTGTTAACTTTATGACTGATCAATGTATATTTAGTGGTATAGTTGCTACAGTACTGTATGTTGCTGTTGTGTCTGTCTCTGCCAATTTACTCTCATAGCAACACTCACGGTTACTTGACTGTGAACACGGGTAATACTCATGATGGGAATCTGATCCGCTGATATTCATTTTTCATTTGCATAAAGTTAAGAAATCCTTGACTTTTTGTACCTGTTTCTTCAGAAAAGCTGATTTTCTTCATATCCCTTTTTTTAGCTCACACTGTCACATTTTAATGATGAATGAATTTTGATTTAACTTGGTGTTTTCACCTCAGTGTAGGGAAATGTGTTGAAGTATGTGTTGTAATCGCACATTCTCGAAGTGTAGCACAACAGTACAATGTCTGTATCGTCTTCTTGTTACTGGTCCAGATATTTATCCTGTATCTCTATCTTTGGTTTAAAACATGAAGTAGGCATGGCCTGAACCAGCAAGGGTTTTTTCCCATTTCTTTTGCTTTCATTCATTGAACAGAATTAAAAGAACCATACCACTATTTTCCAAAAAAACACTAGGAATAAAAAAAAAACCAGTCATGCTTCCTCAAACTTCTATTTAAAATGGACTTAAATAGAAATATGTTTGGGTAGTATCATTACTATACCTGCCCTCTCCCCCAAATAAATCACCAACCAGCCCATCTCAGCCTATCATACAACACCTAGCAATAACTAAAGAGAAACACAATGGAGAAAACGGTATCTGCCCTCTTCTGTATACATGAGTTCACAGATTTTTGCTGTGTTGGAGTCCATTGTGGTTTTGCCATGTGAAACATGGCTCTTTGCCCTTACCTGCTCACATAACCCCCTTCTCCTCTTTGTCTGGTTCACTGCCATCTCATTCACAGGCATCTCCTTGTCTGTATTTTGCTTGACTTGTTCTTAAAACAATTTGCTTGAATTCTTTATTAAACCTTCTTTTATCCTGTGAGTGCATCCGTCTACCCATCTTCCTGTTACATGACAGAATACTTTGCCTACATAATGGATGCAGCAGGAAAAATGAAAGGACACCAACCTAGGAGTTGCATGTAGGACTCAAAATGTTTTCCCCAAAATTGGTTCATCAAAGGCATATTCCCACCAGTCAATTTCATTCAGCCAATCCTCCAAAAGGGAGAACTGAAACATTAGTGGACTATGGAGGACTTCGCTAATGGATCTCAATCCTAGGAAAATGAGGAGGCCTCACCTGCCTAATCTTAGGCCAAAAAACAGACCTCCCCTGCTTTGCTCCACCCTGAGGCAAGTAAAGCAGCCTCACCTGCCAACCCTTTAACCCGAGTTCCTTGCCAGGGAAATGACTTTCAACCACCCACCCTGCTATTGTTGACACTGTGCTCCCTTTTCCTCCAGGAAATGATGACACTTTGCTTACTCTGCCTTCTGGCTTTGATGACATCACTATATCTCTGCCTTCTGGCTTCATGATCATTAACCCTCCTGGCTTCAAAAATAACTGTAACCACACCTCCATCTAAGATGACATCGTCTCTCTCGTGTCTCTTTTGCTTAGCTTATGATAGACCCCACCAACCAGCTTGCCTGAGAACACTCTGAACTCCTCCAAACTCAGCTGACAATGTTGATGATGATGATGATGATGTTCTTCTGCCTCCCTGTTTGGCAGAATGTCACTCCGTCTGCCTGCTCAGTTTGGACATTGCTCCACCTCCCTTTTGGCTGAGCAAGTCTGCTAAATAATGAGGCAAAAGACTGTAGAAAGAAATATGTAATGTTCACATGGAACTGATGTACATGTTGGAATTAAGTTATTTTTCCCTCATCACAACGTTTTGTTGTGTTATGCAGGATTGTAATCGCTTTTAGTTACTTTTCATCTGTCATGCATGGGCTAAGAATGTAGCATTAGTCATAACTGTTGTCATGTT
Organism: Clarias laeviceps; assembly: GCA_030014305.1. Classification (NCBI taxonomy): domain Eukaryota; kingdom Metazoa; phylum Chordata; class Actinopteri; order Siluriformes; family Clariidae; genus Clarias; species Clarias laeviceps. The sequence goes on along the minus strand of JAQMYJ010000023.1, from coordinate 30,723,430 downwards.
CCCTTAAGAGCCTTCTGAGCTCCTTCTACGACTTTCTCTATCACTTTCACACCCTCCTCCAGAAGGTGCTACTACCATTCACTCCTCACAGTGCTACACTTTATCCAGGGACACTCCTGTATCCTGTGGCTTTTTTTTCCCCTACCGGTTACAATTTCCATCGCTCAGGATGATCAGAAGAACATCCCTACACCCACACGGTCTATGATTAATTTATGAGACTGGGGCACGTGGGTAATTTCCAAGCACAGGTTTACTCGGTATGGACAGACACATCTCAGTGAGGTAATAACACTCAATCTATTTAAATAGCACAAGCCAAATACAGTCATTTGTCTGGGGATGAAAAATCGTGACTTTATGGATGTTTTGTTTAATTTCTAATCTCCAAAATGTTGATTGTCCGGATCTAAAACTCTTTAAGAGTGCACCCGCTTTATGAAAGCAAAAGTTAGTATTCCCTTTGGTTGTTCTAGGAAGAAGAGTACTTGACATTTATTAAAATTTTTCATCACAACGAAGTGATGTTATCCGAATTAAAACACACACACACAAAACAAAAACACATTTTTTCTTTTTTTTTCTGACCTTCTCAGTCTAAGGACCTGATCTGACCTTGTAGAAGTATTTAACATCTACAACAGTAAGAAAGGAAGTTTTAGGAAGAATCTGTGGGTGGTGTGGTACTAGGGGTCTGAATATTGCAATTGAGAAGATCTAAAAGCTACTCTGAGGATATTAAAGTCATAGTAGATGTAATGAGGGCAAGTTGTGGGTGTATATTTCATTAAAGAACATTTATAATCATAGCACAAAGACGGCTGCAAACTTTTGAACTAATATTGTCTTATTATTAACAGTCTTTATATACACACAACTCTCTCTCTCTCATTCTTTATAGCGTTTGTTCTGTACGGAATTACAGGAGGCTTTGTGCCTATCCCAGGGGACTCAGGGCATTAGGAGGGTGACACCTTAGACCGGTGCCAATCCATCTCAGGGCACAAACATATACACACCCACACGCTACAGGAAACTTTTAAATTCCACTTAGCCTAATCTGCACGGGAGTTCCCGGCGGAAACCCACCAAACACAGAGAGAACATGCAAACTCCATACACACAGAATGATTTGAAACCCTTGACCATGGAGGCGCTAAGCATTACGGCATCGCGCCAAATACATACACAACAATCATTACTATTGTCATATCAAGGCCAGACTCATTTTCCCATGCTGCATCGCAGCCTACAAACATGGCCACTCCCTCACTTGTCTGTCTGTCTTGAAGTAAATGGCCTCCAAACTTCCTTTCACTGTGAAGTATTGTTCAGTGTGGTATTTCTCGATAGGTTAAGCTCTTGTCATTGTGAGTATTTTTGACTTAGTTTTTGTTTGGTGTTTTTTTTTGTGATTATGGGTTTCCTAGTTCATTCTATTTGATATTGCCCAAAGTTCTGCCTGTTTGTCCATCTACTTTTAAATAAAGCACTTTTCTTTTTGTCACATGGCAACAATTTAGAGTGTAAGGATGGGGAACTTGGTGATTTGAAGAAACAATCCAATTGCTACCAAAAATACATAGTGTTTTAAACATTTTCCCATGAAATAACAAAAGTGTGGGCAAAAAAAGCATGAACATGGGTACTATACTGGTCAACACAGAGTAAATACACTCCCTTAGAAATATTCTCCTGTCCATGTCATTGATGTGAATGGGGTGTATTCAGAGTAAGAACTCTGATACTTCTGGATTAATTAAACTTAATGAAAGTACACTGTGCTTATTTGGGAAGTTTTCCCATGTTGTTTTTCATGATATGAACCAGCATGTACCAAGTACCCATAATGCACTTCGGTGTTTGTGTGGAACAGTGATTAGGTCACTGTTTTGGATGCAGATGATGCACAGCAGAGCAGCGGAGCCAGACTATCAAAGAAATGGGCTTTCGAGCTCAATATTCTTTCAGTATTTTGCTAATGTATAAAAGTCCATGATATGAATCAGAAGAGAACAGCATTCGCCTTTCAGTTGCAGTCGAAATGTTTACTGTTCATCTTAATCCATTTTAATCCGATCCGATTCAATAAACTGCAATTTGCACCTTAAATCGAAGTCTCGATTTGTGAAACGGGACTCAGAAAGTTGTGTGTGTCAACAACTTTCTTATGAAGTGGGAGAAATGAACAGCAAATTAAATAAAAAAAACATAGCATTTTATTTTATTTTTATTTTTCGATTAAGGGATTGCTGGGACATCTTGGCAGCCATCTCAGGAAAACTCCAAACTTACCGGCAAACAACAATGTAGATCTTCTTTTAAAGTTTTTGTTTCATATGGTGCATATTTGGTGGTTTTCAGCACTGAAGATCCTCACTAGAGAGTCTAATTGAGTTTCTTCTTCAACTTCAGAGAAGCCGGCAGGTGGCTGAGGATGGAGAAATAATGCTGGAGTAAATATAACGATTTTTAATATGAGAGAGTAGCACAGTTAGTGAAGAACAAAACATTGGAGGTGTGTTATGGTACAGTAGGTAAGTAATCACTGACTGGGACAAGTATTGGTGAAGTCCATGCCGAGGAGGATTAAAGCCGTGCCAGATAACAATAGTGCTCACACAAAGTATTGACATTTTGGACACAGTTTTGACATGTTCACTAAGGGTGTACTTATTTTTTCTTTGCCAGTTATTTAGACAATAAAGTCTGCATGTTGAGTTATTGTTAGAGGACAGTAAAGCTGTACTGCTACACAAGCTGCACATTGACTACTCTAAAGTATATCCAATTTTCATTTCTATAGTATTATTTCTTGAGAACATATAATAAAGTGGTTGCTGAAATGGGAGGGGTGTACTCACTTTTGTGAGATTTGTAAGTGCAGGTTATGAAATGATTTATTTGGCTTACACAATGGCAATTTAGCAGATTGCAATTTTTAGGTTAGTTGTTAAGGATTCGTATAAATTTGCAGTTTCATATAATGTCTAATAATGTCAACTCTCTCATTCACTCCCACTTTAGTCTCATAATTAGATATTACATTGCAACCAAATAACAATAAATAATAATAAAAAGAAAAAACTGTTTATGAAGAATCTCATTCTATGGAAAACTAGCACTTTTCAGCCTTTCTGAATTTTACCAATACTGGAGATTCTTTCCCAAAAATACACTTTTCCTAAATGCACATTTTTATACATATACTGTACCTTTATGTGGAGCATGCACTGTAAACTAAGTTGTTACTACAGAAAAGTTAAAATACTCAAAAACTTCCCAGTTTCTTCTTTTAAACACCCATCGTGTGTATGTACTGTATGGACCTAATCAAATACTGTATAATATTAATATAATATAAAATATAATAATAAAATAAATGCATTATATAACTGTGCCTTTCAGCCAGAACCACTGTCCAAGCTGCTGATAAGGAAAATTAATCAACATCCTTTGATCAGTCAGACCTGGGAATTCAATAGCTATAATTTCTTGCAATTATGTTGTTGTTTGTGTTATGTAACACCCTTTTTTTTTGGCTCTTATAAAGATGCTCATCAACACGGCTCCATTTTGAGCATCTAACCTTATTCGCCTCACTCTCAACACAACAATAGACAATTTAGGGATTTGTTTGGAGGGTTTGCGTAGTACAGCCTCTCCTAGTCACAATTACCAAATGATATATCGTGCAGCTCTCATTTGTGTAGTGTGACAGATTCTGTGCTGAAGCATATCCTGCAAATGTTGGCTGCTTGGCATTAGCTTTAAATGTGCAGTAATAGGAAATGTGCCTCGGTGAACGTGCTCTGAGCGTGCTGCTTGGAAACCGAGCTATTTCTGAGAACATTTTATTTTCGCACGAGTTTACGGCACTGTTTTTTCACTTCTATCAGACATTCTCTCTTTTCACCCTGATGGATGCTTCTGTGCTAAAAACTAACTGAAGAGCTCTCGTTGGCAGCTAGTCACAGAGGAGCGCATGCAGTGGAAGGTGATATTTATATGGGAACTAAAAGCAAAAGAAATACAATTTTGCTACAAGACAGACAGTTGAAGTGAGGAATCATTATTATGTGCAAGAGGGCAAGAAAAGCTGCTAGCATTTCAACAGCTATCCAAGCTTTAACGCTCAAGTTCACCCCAAAGCTTGAGGCTTTTATAGCAAATGTCAATCTGACCTTGACAGCTGGATTGTTAAAGCTGCTCTTGAAAACAAAATGTCCAAAAACCCATCAACACTGGAAAACAACACTGCCCTCGACTCTAGGTCCCTGTTGGAGTTTTCAAGCTTTGGCTAATGTATTTGACTGTACACCTTGCAGTCAAAACATTAAAACCATTAAATAAAAACAATAAATACCCTTGGCGTGTGGCTCCACAAGGTCTCCAAAAGTGTGCTGTGGTACCTGGACATTGGCAGCAGATCCTTTGCGTGTTGTGGGGGTGGGGCCTTCGTCGATCAGACTTGTTTGTCTGGTGCATGCCATGGATGCTTGATCAGATTTGGAACTGGGGAGTTTGGAGGCCGATTCAGTGGCTTTGAGCTCTTTGGGCCCCTGTGATGCTCTTGGTGTTCTGGTGCCTTTCTCACAGAGTGTTCTAGTGCCTACAGGACTGTTTTAACAATGCCATTCTACATTTTGTTAGCATGGTGTTGGCAGCTGTTTCTCTGAGGACTTGACAGTTCGATAGTTCATACAAGTCTACCTGAGTTTTCAATAACTAA
>JAQMYJ010000023.1:30678735-30718598 GCA_030014305.1 Clarias laeviceps | reverse complement strand
TTTTGATTCATACACATTCAAATTCCATACAAACTTAAATAATTCTTTTGATTATGTAAAGCTGCTTTGGGACAATGTCAATTGTTAAAAGCGCTATACAAATAAAATTTAATTGAATTGAATTTTGTTGACCTATTATGTGGAATTGACTTTTAAGTCATTTTTAGACATACAGAAAATATTTCCTCTGATGTCATATACAGTAAGAAGCTGCTAAGCTCTGGCCGGCTGTTCTCAGATCTGCCTTGGCACTACCTTATATAGCTACTGTAGCTTGGACAGTAGCTTGGAGTCCAATCCAAACTCAAAACATGGCAGGTGAATACCATCAGCCTAGGAAAAACTCCTAGACATACTACAGACATTCTGTAGGCAAAGAAGACATCAAGCTGTACTACTGTATAAGTCACACTTGAGTTACAGTATATCGAGGTACATGAACTTCCATGCTGCACTCTCAGCTCCAGAAAAAAATTGTTTCTGTTGCTTCTGTGTTTTAATGATGGTTATATAATAAACACACAGGTATTATTTTGTATGGTCATGACACTAATATACAGAGGGGCCCAAAAATGTATACAGGCTTCAACATAAAAAATATATATATGTACAAAAAAATCATGGTCATCTGATCAACATCAACAATGGTGCGACTACTGACATCTTTAGAGGAAACATAATACTACACATAGCTGAAATCAATTCAATTAAAGTTTTTAAAGGCATAGATAACTGTTGGAGTGTGTATACATTTTTGGGCCCCTCTGTAGTTTACAAATTTAAAGACAAATTTAAATAGTCCTTAATCTACTATTTTTTTGAGTTTGAGATCATTTACGCAATAATAAAAAAGATACCATAGCAAGTGAAAATATTTTGATTATCGTAAAGAATATCCCTGTCTTATTTTGACACTGTTATCAATTATCATTATTGTTAATGAGGGTTGGATTCCTGCCTCTGGTCTGTGTGCGTGTAGAGTGCATTCTCTCCCCATGGTTGGTGTTTTTTTTTTTTTCCCACTGTGCAAAGAAATGCTGAGTACTGTAGGCTAGTTAGCATTCACAAAGTACACATACAGTAGTGCATGGACTGATAGGGATTGACACCTTGACCAGGGTGAACCTTGGTGCACATTACAGTAGAGGCACCTTCTGTCTTAAATTTCTTACAATAGGCTCCAGGCGGCCCCTGACCCTATGCAGGACAAAATTAATAAAGAAACAAAATATTAGCCTTTTAGTCATTTATTCTAAATATTTTACTGATAATGTAGTTACTTTCCAGATGTAAATGCTTAAAGTTAAAAACAAAAAGATTTCAGAGTTCCAATAGAACAAGATTATTTTGAGCTTGGAACTAGTCAATGTTGATTCAATGACTTAAATACTTATCACATGTACCTTATAAAACAGTGAAATTATTATTATTATTATTTTTTAAGAAGCTGGGGTCAGAGTGCAGGGTCAACCAGGATACAGTACCACTGAACAGATAGGCTCACGGCTGTGCTGGGGCTCGAACCCCTGAACGTCCAATCAGTAACCCAATAACCCACAGCCTTAACTGTTGAGAAGTAAGTTTATTAATTAGATAAATTTTGTTTATTTTAATCTTATAACTTGTATAGCAAAAAATGTATAGTTGTACCCCATGAGTAACAAGCTTTGCTGAAATATAACCTCTTAAGTTCAGCAGTACTGCTTTAAATTGTTTTCCATGGTTTGGTTTGAATAGCATAGATGTGATCCACCCAGAAGAGAAGGATTAGTTTCTTTTTAGGATTTCTTCCTCGTGTTATCTCGCTGAGCTTTTTCCTTCTGCTGCCGACTCCAGATTGTTCAACAGGGCAATCAGATTTCTGTAAAGCTGCTCTGTGGCAACGTCTGTCACTAAAATCACTATACAAATAAAATGTAATTTAATACTCTGTACTGCAAGATTTCCAGATCTGTCTATTGGATTTTAAAAATTTAATTTAAGATAGAAGAAAGATAAAGGTGTGATCAAGGTTAGGGCAACGAAGCAGGTCCACCCAATTGGCATTTTTAACAAAGTTAAAAGCTGACTAAAATCCAATTTTCTGTGCTTTATTTAAATGGCCTGGATATTATCACAACTGTATAAGATCTCATATTCGAATGGATTTCCTGATAATATCTCTTGAGGGGGGAAAAGTATAGACTTGAAATATCTTTTGATTAATAAAATGTATCACACAGATGAATGCATATGTTTTATTCATTTAAAAGCTTTATTCAGTGTTTTTTTTTTTTAACTTCAGCCACAGAGGAAACCTTTTCTCTGATCTTTTTTTAGTTTAGTGAAAACTTTGGAAAGTTATATACAGTACCAGTGAAAAGTTTGAATCATTTTTTCAATAAAATTTTATTTGTATAGTTTTAACAGTTGTCATTGTCGCAAAGCAGCTTTACACGATCAAAAGACAATACAATTTCTTTCTGTATGTCTGTATATCTGTATGTCTGTCCAGCTGATTTTGTCACAGCATCTCAAAACTGGCTCAAAATACTTGTGCCATATTATGTCACAGAAGGCATGGTTTTTTAGCGTTTTGCCCTCAAAGTGAGCGTGGCTTTACGTGGCACTCAACAGAGCCAACCAACTCGATAGTTTATCGTAAATATACACAGAGTATGTGGAAGACACAGAAATGACCATAATGCTCCTACAAAGCAGCATGGCTTACTCCAAAAAAGGTATGCAACCTTTGAAAACTGAAACTTCAAAGAGGAATGGAGAGATCGTTGTATGTTTATTCTTTCTGCAGGAAGTTTAAAACATGTTCCAAAACCGTGGTGCTAATTAAAGCATTAATGTAAAGGGCCACTATGAGATAAAACAGTGCAAACATATCCGCAGCAGCTCCAGATGAGGGCGTATAAAATAACCAAACTGACATTGTTATGCGCTTGATTTAAAATATTAAGTAAAAGTGATGTTATGAACAGTTATGTGCCAGAGGTAATAATCTACTTTAAACAGGGATATATATACTGTATGTACAAGTGGTGTTGGTGAATGATTGTGTGTACGGTTCCCACAAGCATCGCTTCTGCTTGTTGGCTAGAAGTTATCTGGCGATTTTCAAGGATCAGGCCGAGCAGATTGCTCACAGGAACGACTGCAGTGGGCCCTGAGCAGCCGAGAAGTATGGCGTTTGCACCATTCAAATGATTTACTAAGAATCTCAATGATTTTCTTATTAGCTAATGATCATGTCTGCAAGTGCAAAATATTTTATATAACTGCACTGTACTGTACTACCAGAAATGTGCTAAAACATTTTCTCTGATATCTTGCCACATATTTATTTCCTTATACATGCCTTATACTGTATTATTTTTTTCTTTATATTTGTATGGCCATATAATAAATGATGATGTTTATTTATTATATTTAATTTTAAATTAATTTTTAATTACTTAAAAACAATAATTTGGTCTTATTATAAGATCTTTTTGGCCAGGCAGTGTTCACGCAGCACATGTGAGACCTAATGCAAGTTAGTTTTAAAGTTATCAGCTGGGTTTTGTCAAAGTATCCACTGAGCATGATTCACCTATGTCTGATTTAAGGAAGCCTTATTTCAAATGATCCTGGATTTTATGAGCAGGCTTTGTTAAATAACCACAACCGCATACTGTATGTAGTTGTATAGAAAGACACATCAGCTTTGTCGCTAGCTTGGGTGTGAGTGTGTGGGTGGATGCTGGGTGTGCGTTCCTAGTTCAAAGGCCAATACCAAGGCACACTATCTCTTTGATTCTAGTCTAATAAGAGAGCGATGAGGCACAAGCCTGAGGAGAGTACACGTCTGCTTCAAAAGAGCAAGCCCAACAAAAGCTGGATCCTCATGCACAACAGCAGCATGGCCTCATTAGACCCAGAGATGGAGCGTTAATATTATGTGTGTGGACTGATCCAGTGCCTTAGGGAGACGATTACGGTACCAAACAGGGAAAAATAATGGGAGAAATTCCCATTACTGGCTAAACTAGTAGCTCAGTGGAATTGGAGCCATGTTGTTGTGGTGATGTGCCTCCTGCCTGTATCTGCCTGTAAAGAGAGCACCATATGGCCAGAACACAAGCTGGGCTGAGTCAGAGCGTGCAGTCTGCTTAGCAGGGACCTCAGCATGGGATGAAGCCAGAGCCAGAAGCACCGCCTGTGCCAAACCCACCAACGCACCAAACTGGCACGCCAACGCATACACACGCCAGTGCACAAACATGAACTTATTTAGAGGGTGGTTCTGGTTATAAGGTGAGGTTATTGTGGGTAATGAACATGTTATCACGTGAGAATACAAACACACATCAGAGGACAACATTTGTTAAACACACTGGTACACCAGTACACTAGCATCCCAATTAAACAATTCATGCTGCTATAAAATCGTACTGAATGCAGTGGTGAAGTTACTATTAGCATTTCAAAGGTTTTCAGAAGTTTTCTGATAACAGTCTTAAAGTTTTCCATTTCACTTATTCCACAGCAAGTTGGTAACACTTAAACTTAAACACTTTTTTTTTTATTAGAACAATCATGGCGCAATTTACCATTTGTACATCTATAAATTTATAAAATGTTGACAAATGTCCAAGGAACAATTAAGATATGATTTAGCCATTGTAAACAGAACATTCCTTCCTAACCGTTTTTTTTTTGTTGTTGTTGTTGTTGTTGTTAAAATGAAAGAAATATGCAGATTGTTATGTCATAAAGGAAAGAAAAAAATCAAAGAAGATCTCCACCCTGAAGAGTTTCCCAGAACAGCTTTACTTGCAATCAGGATTTTAATGCTTAACCACTAAGGTCCTGAATCAGATTTATTTATCAGGTTTATTGTCTAGCAGGTTTATGCATACAGGAACATTGTCTTTCGTAATGTGATGCAAACTATTGAGAATATACAGTAGAACAAGTGCTTGAAGTGTACAGTATGTATACAGTACTGGTCAGATTTGAATTTATTTTTCAACGTAATGCAACAATACTGCAATACAACAACTAGGAAAATAACTCATATCATTAGGTAGTGAAGTAACCACAGAATTAGAAGGTGTGTCCAAACTTTTGACTTGATGATTAGATAAAATGACCAATGTAAACGGAACCTTTCTTTAGAGGATTTATGGTGATTAACATCTATTTGCACCAACCACAGAGTTTGAGACGGACATAAATACGAGTTTATTTCTCCTGAAAGAAACTAACATACACACTATTACCGTGTTGATTTACTATGGTATGCTTAATGTAAATGTTCGAAGTGTGTGTATAGACAGTGTTCGTATTGTTCATGCAGATTCTCTACTCAGATTCCCGGATCAAAGGTTGCTGGAGACTCCTGCAAAAGGGGATGATTTGCTCGCATAATGCAGGCACGGTTTATGACGGATCTTCACAGTTGAACACACTCTCCTTTAACATTCCCCACAAGTAGGCAGCAGGTAGTGTAAGATCAGGGGACCGGGACGGGTATGGGAAGGAATTGTTCTGGCACGTTTTTAAAACTTGGTCCACGTTCACGACCACTTCCGTATGAGTGTAAATAATATTCAACTATGAATACATTTTCCTCCATCAAGAGACCCATTTCCAACAACAAATGCACAACACAACTTCCTTTTCACTACTTGGAACAAGTGTGTCTGGAGCTACAGTATGCCCCGTTGACAAACGCAAATGCGCATCCGAGATGCGCGCGGTTCAGTACTGTATATTTTGGCACATACCGTATTGCCATGCGGTGCATCTTATCTCAAAATTATTCTACTGTAATATGGTGTTTCATATTCTCTAGTGGTCCAGTCATAGGCTAGAAGTGCTAGTGCTAGAATTCAGCAACCGGAGATCGAGTCCAGTCAGGACTCGTTTAGTATTAACATTTGTTTTGAAGTTTTTGCAAGATTGTGTTGGGGCATCCGCTTAAAGTAAAAAAAGTTAGCTATTCATTAGACCATGGGTCAAGAGTATGCTAGCATAAATGACTAGCCAACCATGCGATATAATGAGGCATTATAAATAACAAAGCTAGCTCTTTAACATTAAACCGTTCTGATTTGGACAATGAAGCGTCATTAGAGTGAGAAAGATAACTAAAGATAGCTAGATAGGTAACCATAAACACAATAGCATATAAAGTACGAGTGATAAACACAATAGCTTATAAAGTACGAGGGAAGGGGTCTCAGGAAAGGAAAGGACAAGAGAGGAGAGAAAAAGAGAGAGCGTGACAGGTTTTTCTGCTACCCTTAGGCTATTGCACTGCAATCAGGATGTGACTGCGTGAAAGGCATCATGATGGAAGAGAGAGCAAGAGAGCTGAAAAGATCATGAATAGAATATAACACCTAAGACCTGGAGCTAAGGGGGAAAACTTAAAGATACAGTCTCTTTTGAAAGCATTGGAAGGGAAAATGCAGTTCTTGTTGACATTTGGGTTTGAGGTTAAAAGATGAACGTGAGATAATTGATAAAAATTTCCGTTTTCAATTCTTGACATTTACAATTAATTGACATTTGGTGGCAATGTCTGCATCAAGCAGACATCTGCCTGCTATATTTAAATAGTTTTTCTTCTGTTGTGAATATTTGCCAGGCTTGTTTCTTTATTTAATTTTATTTTTTCTATTCATTTTTCTATTCATATGTGAAATGCACTTTCATTAAGCTCTGCTGATTGACTTGGCAAATCTAAAGCCTTCTACCTCTCTTTCCAAAGGTCTGAAGTCCTTTGTTGGGCTAGCAGTGCGTTTTGGGTCATTGTCTTGCTGTATGATAGTAGTACAGTGAGAGTGGTTTAGAAGGGGGTGTCAGGTTGACTTAGTGATTTGCAGCTTGCCGGCATTTACAGATTTGTGGAGGTGTTATGGCTTTTAATGGTTTGTAGGTCCACTGTATCTTTCCATAGGTTTATCTGTAACTATTCATAGCATTCCTTAGCCAAACTTGGGTAGCTGTAGAGGTGCTTATATAATACATACATGCTCATAAAATACCTTGTATAAGGTCAGTAGACACAACATAAATGTGAGAGATGACCAAAGTTACTATCGCAATGCTTAACCTTAAGAATATATATAAAAGTGCATATGCATAAGGCGGCATGGTCATTAGCACTGTCACCTTGTATCTCCAGGGTCGGGGTTTGATTCCTGCCTCAGGTCAGGGTGCAAAGGGTTTGCATGTTCTTCCCGTGCTTGGTAGGTTTTCTCCAGGTACTCTGGTTTCCTCCCACAGTCCAAAGACAAGCAGATTAGCCTATTCAGCGTTCGCAAATTACCTGTAGTGTGTGAATGACAATCTGGCCTCAAGCTGGCAATCCGAACCCTTAAGTAACTGTCATAGAAACGACACAGGATAGGTATCCGTCGCCCAATGTGCCGGATAACCTCACCATATTTAGCCTTCCTGCTCCATAGCTAATGATGTCGGAGTGCATTGCAAACATACAGTAGCAGGCTACCATTTTGAAACCATAGTTATTCGTAGCCATGCGATTGAAATGAAAGCTGAAATGCTGATCTTATCTCACATTTCTATTTTAATCTAAACCCAATTGATTCATTGTACAGCATAAACAAATTAAATTTGCCTTGCCATTGGAATACTTTTAGAGGGGACTGTACACCCCCGTTTTTGTCCTCCTGCCCGCCCAGCCTTCTGAAACTTCTAATAGACTTCCCGTCATGCTCGTAAACTCGGGCACAGCCGATTTACGACCTCGTTTTATCCCCTGACTTTATAGTCACAAGCCCTTAGGGTCGGGCTAATGAAATGAGCTTGCGACTCCATCTTGCCTCCAGCTCGCACACGTCTCTAATTGGTTAATCTCACCCTCGCTCCGCTGGAAACCAAGAGCTGGCAGAAGCGCCAGGTCACCCTGAATTGTAGCTCTCAGGGCTATCGAGCTGCACATTGATTGCTCAATTGAATGCCGATATGGTGATTGACTCAGGAGAGACAACGAGAGAGAGAGAGTGGGAGAGAGAGAGAGTGGGAGGATGGTGGTGAAAGAGAAGGTGGGGAGGGGGGGGGGCACATGTGGCGTTTGCCAGCCGGGTAGAACAAAGGGACATGATTGCAAAAGGAGGACCAGTAAAGGTCATTCAGACAGAGACAGAAAGAGAGATTGGAGGACGTGAGTACACGACTGAGAGAGTGGATATTTGTTTTATATGGAGTGTCGAATCTGTTATTGTAATATTGATGCTTTCTGGTCTGGCAGCCGCGCGTTGATGGAACGCTTGTGGAACTTGCAATGAAATCCTGCATAAAAGAGACAGCAAAAGATGGACAGATTGCTGCAGCAGGTCCTCATGGGTAATGGCTGTAATAGAACTGGTGTCACTGTTTGGCAAAGGATAGGCTGAGTGTGGGAGAAAGTGCCAAGCGCCCCTTAAAATCAAAGCTTGCCATCACCCTCCGCAGCTCTCCACTTTCATTCCGCCCCATGTCAGTCTTTCTTCTCGTTTTCATTCTCACATCCTTTCAGCCTGATACTCTATACCGCTCGGTTTCTTTCTCTTGACCTCCCAGGCCATCTTCCACCATCCCCCCTCCCCCGTCCTTACCTGCCAGCTCCATTCCTCTTCTGTGTCTTGTGCTGCTTGATAAAGCCATTAGTGTGTCCTGTTTTCTACGTTTAGCCTGACATTTCTGTGTGTCAGAAAGACAGAGGTGAAGCGTCGTGTTAACTGGATGTGTGGGATTAAACGTGCTGCTCCTGACAGAAATCTCTAACCATTTCAAGAACATCATCGCTTCTGATGAATTTTCCATCTTGTCCATCATTTCCTCAACACCTCGGCTTTACAATTTGCCATTATCCATGTGAAATATAATCACTTTTTAAATAAGGTGTTCTTCCTATAACAACCTGTGGTCACTGAATCTGCATGGAAACCGTGGTGACGCTTTTATTGACTGGAGTTAGACTTCACGTCCTTATCTAGCGCCAGTGCTCGATAATGTCTATAATGCGCTTCTAACACTACTGTCTTGTTGCACACACCCACCTGTCAGCTTTGTGCTTCATGCTCACTGGCTTTACGTACCTGCAGGGTTGAAAATGAGGGTTGCAACAGAGGGGAAGATTTTGGACACTCCTGTTATTTATTAATTTATTTATTTATCGGATTCTTATTTTAAAAGCTCTGAGTAGCATTGGGACTCTAATACGCTTCTTTTATCACACCTTATGCAGTTTGAACTTTTGAATTTTTTTTATAACCTGATACAGAATTTCTTGCAATCTGGAATCTAATTTCTGAAACATTATGGACATTTCGAACACATTTACAGGGAAAAGTATGCACTGTTTTAGCTTTATAGGCATTTCCTTGAGGCAGGCTTTTATTTCCTGTACTAACACACCTTCTTCAATACGTATCATATTGTTTTTTGTTAAAAATAGCAGAAAATCTGAACTTATACTGTACATTGGAAGAGTGTTGCACAGGGTTGGACGTGTTTCTTGTTGAAAGAGCAAGTACTCCAAGTTGGACATTTCCCTATTTCTTATCTGCAGATGCTTTTCTAGAACAAACACGATTCAATTCAATTCAATTTTATTTGTATAGCGCTTTTAACAATTGACATTGCAAAGCAGCTTTACACAATCAAAAGAATTATTGAAGATTGTATGAAATGTGAATGATAAGATTGTGTATGAATTAAAATGATAAGATTGTCCCCGATGAGCAAGCAGCGACGGTTGCAAGGAAAAACTCCCTGAGATGGCAATAGGAAGAAACCTTGAGAGGAACCAGACTCAACAGGGAACCCATCCTCATCTGGGTGAAACGGATAGCAGGGATTGATCTGCATCATACTGTGTGAGACTGGAAGTTCAATATAACAGGACATGTGTTTAAGTTAATATGGAGTCCATTTCGTTACATGATGAGGCTTGCTGTTATAGGGAAAATAATCAACAATACTGTATTAATGCTTTAAGATTTTTTTAAAAATATATATAGTTTCATGTTCCACTTATACCACAGCAATTTGCCAAGGTTAACAATTTGTCCTTAATCATAAACACATTAATTTCTGTAGCCTGTGTGTGTCCCATAAGCATCATACCTGACAATATGCTCCCATATACAGTACTGTGCAAATGTCTTGAGACACCCTCATTTCATATTAATATAAAAATAAAATGTAAAATTTAATTAAATTAAATTATTCAGATTAAATGAAATAAATGGGAGCAAATGTTTTACTGTAACAGGATAAAGATACAATAAAAATGACCTCAGCAGCAACCTGATTTCCCCTCTCGTCTGTTCCAACCACTCAGCCTTCAGCATCACCAGTATACTAATCACCTGCCTGATCATCTGTCATCATCTGCACCTGTTTCTCACTGGTTTATGCCTTAAATTAGATAATTTTTATGTGTAAATTAGTCATGCTGTATGTCTTAACAAACAAAGAACATGACTCTGAACCTGTTCAGGTACAGCGACTGGAGAGAGACGAAAAGTCCTTCAGAAAGTCTGGTGAAATATTCTTTAAGACTACATTAAAAATACAAGAAAGTCTGTCTCTTTGGAAGCAAAAATAAAGAAATGAAAAGACGTTTGCACAGTCCTACTGTATGTAAAGTTGAGAAATAAACCTATACGTGTAGCTCTATCATAATCTGAACAACTGGAGATGGACATGGAGGTTCACATGGTCCACTTGGGAGTAAGCTCAAAAATTTACACCAGAAATGTACAGACATGTCCATCATCTCAAGCATGTGCATAGTTAAATCTTGGAGATGAACATGCCTGATGTTCTGAAAACCCTTAGCGGTGTGCAGATTCAAACACACACACACACACACACACACACACACACACACACACACACACACAATGAAACCTCATATGATTTGGACCTGAGACAGGACACCTTATTAAAAAAAACTGATCACAAATCTATACACAGTGGCCCAGAGAAACAGCTCCTGAATTCAAATATGAGTCACTCCCGTGCATGCAGGTGTTTAGAGCTGCATATGCTGCCAGTTAGGGATGAAACTCAGTGTGAATACAGTACAGAGATTGAACAGATAATCTGTTTATAATGAATACAAATGCACATACCAACAGGTGGCACACTATTTGTTGTGTTTGTTTGACTGGACAGAAAGTTTCTCAGGGCATTTGATTAAGACTGGAAGTGTGTATCGGGGCTGAGATCCTGCAGACAAAAAGAAAAAAAACACGAACAAAAATGACCTTCATTAACATGAATGTGTAGCAGTCCTTATTAGCTGCTTTGCTTGGATCAGTGCATTAAATTAGGCTACTTGTTTGTTTATATATTGGAAATAGAGCCAATTAAATTGGTGAGAAAATATTACAAACATGTAGAAAGGAACAATAACTGTTAAAAAAATGTTCTGCACATATCTCGAGTAGATTCCAATTAAAAAATAACTTGAGTGAGTTAACAGACCTTGCCGATTGGCTGGGGTTGGCCACGCCCACTTTAGATTTAAATTAAATTCCAGATGTGCATATATGGAGCACTTAACATATTTTAGATATTTGCATGAAACCAGTACTGCCCATGCGCCTTGGACACTTCTGCCTCATTTACAGTAGTAGTCGAGAGGTTTTTATCAAAATTAATAAGAAAGCAAAATAATTCCAGTGCACTCCCTGCAGCTCCTCTCCATCTTCCTCTATTCAATGCCTGTCACGTGCAGCGCATCCTCCTGCCTCGTGTGATGAACACATGCTGCTCAGGTGACTGATGGGACATGATATTGTACTGAGAGGTTGCAGGCTGCTTGGGGCTATGGACAAAACCTCAAATCTGAAGGTAAAATGCATCTGACAGGAAGCTGAAGGAGCAGCGGGTTAAGACGAAACAGAGTTTAAGGCTGCAGTGTTCCACTGCTAGGAGAAATTGGAGAAGATACGATTAGATGTCCTCGTGGGCTGAAGGGAGAGGTGTTTTGTCTCGTCTGGAGATAGCCCGCAAATACCCCAGTAATAAAGGAGCAGCCGCGGCTAAGCTCAGATGTCTTGGTTGTCTGGATGAATCGCTCAAAGGACAATGGGCTTGCATATGTTTTCAGATACTGATGTATAAAGTGTCTAGGATTTTAAGCTGAGACCTGTGTTTTGTACCTTTTTAATACTCATCGTGTTCTGTATGTTTACGTATGATTATATTTTAGTGATTAAAAAAATAATGAAACACTGAAATTATATAATGAATGCATAATAAAGCATTTTAACACAGTAATTACACTACCTTGTAAAAAAAAACCATAAAAATCCAAAAATTCCACCTTAGTGGTCAGTTCATGAGTGAAAATCATTCCTCATGCTCCCATTCTTACACAATCTGAGTCCTGGAACATGCCCATGCCATCAGGAACGAAAACAACAACAACAACAACAACGCATATACAGTATGTGATAACCTGATCATTACATTGAGGTCATCAGCTGACTTCATTTTATGAGCCTAAACCTGACCAACTGAAGCAAACCCAGATCATAACACTGTCTCCAGGGTGTACAGTTTCCACAATGCATGATGGGTGCATCATGTTACCCTGACACACCCATTCCTCTGGAATAGGGTCACTCTGGACTCATCAGACCACATGACCTTTTTCTGATGCTCCAAAGTCTTTAATCTTTGCTCTGTAGCAAAGGCTTTTTTTCTGATTAGTCTCATTAACAAGTTGATTCTTATGGACACACAGCTGTTTAGTCCCAATCCTGTGAGTTCCCATCACATTGTGTGTGTGGACATGCTCTTACTTTCACTATTAATCATGGCATTTAAGTAATCTCTGATGACACTCAGGCATGATTTCTTTTTTCCTTCACATTTTTTCCCGTGAAGTTGACAATCAGCACTATCATTTTAATTAGTGATAGTATGGTGTAGTGTATGAAAATCATTATCCTGAAGTTTTATTCATTTTCTTTCCAAACGTTGAATCACATTATACTTTTTTATACTGTATTTGCTAGTTCATTGCAACAGCAACTTTCTTAAAGAACAATAAAATTTTCTCTAAATTCCTTTTAAGACTTTTTCTCTCCTTGGTTCATGTATTCATTTATTTGTCCACCTTCACTTAGCTCTTTTTATTCTTTTTATAAGGATAAGGATTGCTATGAATCCTGGGTACGCCGAACATGGGTTGTATATGAATATGCCTTGGAAGTGATGGCGGCCCATATCAGGTCACTATGCATGCAAACATTCCTGCACACCCAGGGGATGGGTAACCAATCCAGGTCTTTTGGAGGTTAGAGGACACCAGTGGAACCCAGATGAAACCCACATGGGCACGGGGCAGCTTTGCAGGAAGCATTAGTGACCCTGAGGCAGTGAGATAGCAACACTAGAAAGATAAATTGATTACGAAGAAGATATAATATCTGATATCACCCAATGAGGATGGGTTCCCTGTTTTAGGAGAATCTGGTTCTTCTCAGGGTTTCTTTCTATTGTTTCAGGGAGTTTTTCCTTGCCATCGTCGCCCTTGGCCTGATCATCAGGGACAAAATTGCATTGTTTCCATACATTTGTAATTTTTTTAAGCTGCTTTGTGACAAGGACCATTGTAAATAAAAACATAATTAAAATTTTTTTATTTATACCATCTGGATGGTGGTATATGGGTGATGGTGTTTAGGTGGCATATCGAGTTTCAAATCTCAGTTGAGAGGATCATGCATACAGTAACCTTTGTAGGCCTACAATATACATTATGTCCATATCAAGTAATCATTTACTGCTTGGAAGAATGTCCTGATTATCATTTGTCATATAATTTTGGATACACCATATACAGTACGCTATGTGTAAAGCTGCTATGTGGCTAGGTTTGTTTTGTGTGTTAGCTCAGTTCTGACCTTGTCTGGTTGGTAGCTAATGTGTGACAGGAAGAGATATAGATATTGTCGTGGGAATTGGTAACAACTCACACAAATGGAATTAGTTTAAAATTGGGTAAAAAAAGTTCCCGGCTCATGCATGCCACTTCTTCTGTAGAAAAAGCCATAAACCAAATGGCTGCAGCAGAATCCCTGCTTACGGCTGGGCTTCGGACAAAAGCATCAGCTAAATGAGAAAATGTTTGGCCGGGGCGCTGCATCTAGTGCGTAATATCTATTCCCTCTTCCATTATTGTATAATTATTCATAAGAAACCTAATGTAAAGTGCGCACACAGGAAATGAAGACCTCAATGCTGAATTCAAAAGGTACAAACCTGTAATTGTTCTAAAGGAGTCTAAAGGGTCAAGGTCAAGATCATTTTAACCCCTGACATAACTGGATCAGTTATGGGATAATGGACCTCATGCAGCAACGTTTGCTTAAATTTCTTTAAATTTTCTGTCATGAGATAAATTAAGAGCACTCAATGCCAGATGCATCTAATGTTCTTCAACAGCCCAATCTGCTCTTACCCAGGTGAGCGGATTGATGAATCCCACTTGATCTTACATTGGGGGCATTTAGGATTAGCAGAGAATTAGTAAGTAATTAGCATAAATAATGCCTCTAAACACAATATAAGGGCAGGTGCATGTCGTGCCGTGTGCAAATCAGGTGTTAGAGTTGGAGAGGTGTTAAGAAGAAGAAATTTTTTCATTAGTAGTGAAATAAAAGTACTTTGTGATAAACATAATTAAAATAAACACATGATTTTCCAGAGCCTGAGCCCTGGCGTTACAGGAAAATCAAAAATCTGGCATTTGGCAAAAGAACTGTAGTGCTGTGATTGTCGTGTCAGTAGAGGGACTCTGTCTCATGTGTGCAATCTTTAAAAACATCTGATCTGCGTAAATCCCGGGGTGGACAATGCATCTAACAGCAATCTGTTAGCCATTCAGAAGCTTGTTTTTATAGTCTTAATTGGAATCTGTTGACCAATATTGTCTCTTTAGTCCACAGATTATACAAAACAATCATTATAATTCCTCTAAAAAAACATATCATAATCTAAATTTGATTATATGACCCAATTATTTATGTTTCTTCATTTTAAAACTGTTTCTGAGCATTGGAGGAACAATTTGCAAACTGTTAAAATGTTATTTTTTATTTCTTGTCTTGGTAAGAGTGCTCTCGAATACTCGTAAAATTTTCTCTTGCTTAGGAGAAGAGAAAAAAAAAATAATAATAATGGACATCAAAAATAAGAGAAAATTTGTATGAATATTGCTTCTTGCAGGAGGCCCAATGTTAATTTGCAAAGTTTCTGGTTGAACATCTTTGTAGAAAAAAAACCCTACTGTATAATATTTAAAAAATCATATTTTTAAACTTGTTTTCACCATAAAAGACCTATGTAAGTGTAACTATAGAAATAATGACATTAGTGTTTAATAATATTAATTTAAACCCAAGTTAATCAATACCTTTTTAATCTGAATCAAGAAAACAATAATGCCGTGGTATAAATGATAGTATTCATTTATTCATGGGTCTTCTCTATTCAAAGCTCTTCATAAATTGAAAATTACAATTTACAGGTTTCTTGCTAGTTAAAGCATTTCTACTTGGAACTCTTTCATATAGGAAAGGGCTTTTTTTTTTTTTTAATGTTCTTTAATATTGAAGAAACAAAATGTCCTGGAGTTCATTAAAAAAAAAAAACATATTTAAAGAATATGATGATTTACATCAACTAACTAGCTACAAATGATTCATAAACACCGCATTGGCTGGCATTGGCTCACACTCTGCATCCTCCCACTTGGTCACAACCTGGGAATTCTGGGAAAAAAGAACAAAAGAGAAAAGTGTCTAGCATATCCTCAAGCACTGCAGGAAGCCAAAATAGAAAAAGATAAATAGCTGTATACATGTGTGTGGTAGTCTAGCAGGGCACTGAATGTGCTTGCACTGTATTTTTAGATAGTTAAGCTCTCGTGTCAGTTTAGGTGAAGTTTATTTTTGGGGGTGGAGAACTTGCTGCTGAAAATAGGGATCCCCGAGTGCACAGATAAAACTGCTCTTGAATAGATGAGTAGGGTAAAGCCACGGGGGATGGAAATGGAGACAGAATGAAGACAGCAAGGGGTGGAAGAGGACACTGAGATAATAAACGATGGCAAAAAATTGTGGGAGTAAGGTGAAAACTGAAGGGAGGTTAGAGAAAGAGAGGGAGGGGGTGCGGAGGACGCTGATGAAGTTTGTGGGGTCAGTGGTGGTAATAAGATGTGGCAGAAAGCTTTGCTAGCACATAGGGAGGTAGCTAGTTTACACTCTTATCACATAGCACCCTGTCCACCAAGACATTTTAATCCAATGTTGTGCGTGTATTGGGGGAAGAGTGGAGTCGAGCACAGTACACCTTCTGAGTAGAGACAAGGGAGGAAGAGATATTCTGATGCATTACTTCAATCTATTTCATTCTATTTTTACCTCTTTTTGTCATGTATGGCTATGTGTGTGTATGTGTATATACTGTATGCTGGCAAGCATTTCTAATAGGGCTAAAAGAGATGCATTTATTCTCACACACTCCCCGTCCAGATAGCAGCTTCATCGATTTCAAGCATCTCCCTTTCCACCGAGTGTCCAACCTGATTAGGGGCAATGCCGCTCACAAACAGATGCATCCATACTACGTCCCTTTCCATCTCTCTCCGTTTCCCTTTTATGCTCTTGATTACATTCCCTCTCTCTCTCTTTCTCTCTAGGCCTTATACCCAAGCCCGGAGGAAGGTTGGCAGATCTACAGCTCGGCACAGGATGCGGATGGAAAGTGTATCTGCACGGTGGTGGCTCCGGCCCAGAACATGTGTAATCGAGACCCACGCAGTCGCCAGCTCCGCCAGCTCATGGAGAAGGTGTGTGTTGTCTAACACGCTGCACAGCTAGCCATCGCTCGCCCACTGACACGCACTAAATCAACAAAATGCACATCTACAAGTACATATGGTACAAGTACAAGTACACTGCTGTTGATGTGGTACTACAACAAATACTACAGAAATCTAACCTCTAAATCTCTCTACAGTTAAAACTTTAACCCATAAGAACTTTGTACCTTGGTATATGTACAATGGTACTCATTTATCATGACACTATCATGGCACTTACAGTATTTGCTGATATGGTATATAATATGGTACACGGTTCTGCCATGATACAGTGGTACTGTACATGTACTGTATGATACTAAGGAACACTTACCAGGATACTGACAAAAATATGTTAGACTTGTATATATGTCCTATAAAAGTATTGATCTAGTAACATCTGCAGTGCAATTTGGCCTGTTATGGTACTCTACTGATGTTAATACTTAGTACTTTGGTGAATACCATGGTACTTATTGGGTAGCACAGTGGCTACCAAAGTTCAGCAGGTTATCTAATATAGATAACTATTTTACCATATCACGGTAGATACCTGGTGAACTTGTAGCAACCGTGGTATGCAGTAAGTACTGTGATATTTACCAAAGTATAGCGGTACAGACCACAGTACTACTGTGAGTACAGTAGCATAGTACCTACCCTGGATAAATTTGTGTAAAGTACGAAATGTCAATGTTAATTATATGGTATATCATGGTATGAACTATAGTTTTATAATTTTTGGTATTTTGGTTCATCCACATGCCATATGGCACATCAGGTGACGAATGCTCCCCACCCTGGAGATACTGTATATTTGTTGTTTCTGTGGCAGTTACTTAAGGCGTCAGGGTTGCCAGCTCAACGCCAGTCATTCAAACACAACGGGCGAATTGAACCCCAACCCTGGAGGTGCAGTGCTAACCACTAAGTTACCGTTCCACCGAGCTATAGTTTACCATAATAAAAATTTCTTATGGGGACACAACAAACAAAAATGCTTCCTGGCAAATTGCCGAGGTATAAGAGGAAGAAAACGTGACAAGACAAGCAGTTCCTGCCACTGGAAAAATATTGATTATTTTCCTATAGCAACATTTTCTTCATATTTTACTCCTTTATATTTATAGCTACATTCACAGCCTTTTAATAACTTATGTAGAACAGCTTTTAACACCCCCCACACACATGCACGCACGCACACACACAAACACACATACACACAAAGATGCAAAGGTATTTGAATCCATACCAAAGCTCACCTCCACACCTACACACAGGTTCGACTAATAGTTCTTAGTCGACTGGGTCAAACGATTAATTCTCCATTAATTCTCATGTTCTCCATTAGTGAAGGTTTGTGTGAGTACATGAGGTAGGTGTGCTTCAAAAAGAGGGCATGTCCTAAATACCGCTGTGAAATTGGATTGATTTAGTCGTCCTCTTGAATTCTTTCTCCCCACCAGACTAAGAGTAAGAAAAAAGCATAATAAAAAAGTTAAAAATAATCCAAGAAAGCAGAAAATGGAGCACACAGACACACACACTTACTTAATGTCGCACAGTGTCTGAACTGCCTTGACAACACACACACAATGTCACAAAAGTCTTACTTGCTGGTGAACACACAACAAGCTCAACATTCAAGTTTTTAAAGTCATGAGAACACTGTTGCTAAGCAACAGCAATGTATGGGAGCTGCACAGGAAAGAGCCCGAATGACACAGACTTATGAGTTAGTTAGCTAGCACGTACAGTAGCTGAAATCCTACATCATAATAGACAATGTAAAGAGTGACGGTGGAAACAAGACCAAATTGTTAAAAGTATCAACATATCCCTCAGATGCGTTGATGAATTACTAAAATCAAAACTCTATGACTAAAAATTCACTCTAGTCTTATTTTTTTAGCATCTTAGCATAAGAGACGGAAATAGATATTGCTTTGCAAATAAAATAAGACAGAATTGTCAAGAAAATCAACATTTCCCCTCAGATGCGTCGTTAAATTACTTATTTAAAAAAAGACAGTATGACTTCAATTTCACTGAATTGTGAGATAAGTTTCACTTAGCATGTTAGCATCAGAGATGGAAAAACAAGCAGAAATGAAAATTCTGCTTATTTTAATTAGTTTTATTATTTTTATTTTAATTAGTTGACTAGTTGATTAACTCAAAAAACATAATGTCATGCCAGTGTAGGTAAATATTAGGCTCTGCCACTGCATCATAACTCAAGATATTAAAAATCCATCCATTGACATCCATATTCGTGGATAGGGTTTATGTGAAATCTAATGAACAGGTAAACATGACATGATTTTAAACCATTAAATACATTGGAATGAAATATTAATTCTCCATTATTATAAATGCAGTAACATTGTGACTAAATTTGAATATGTTATTCGGATTGAACAGATAATACAACGTAAATGAACAAAAATCTACATATGAACACTAGGCAAGGTATTCTGATTATTTATTTATTCATTTTTTCCTGAAATCTTGCAAAAAAGCTCCGGGCTATGTTTGTGTGTCAGGACCATCATCCCACAGGATGCAACAAAAACACCTTAAAAATTCTAAGGTTTTTACTGGCATTAAATGACAGTTTGTTGACTGTCGGAAGTTTGTAGAACGGGTTGCCAGATTTTATCAAGATTCCCACTCAAAGACTGATAAAAACATAGTTTTCCACCTTTTTTCAGTCTATTTATTTTTTTGTATTTATTTATTGTTATTTTGCTTTTCCTTCAGTGGATTGCTCTAGTAACCTGATTTAACCATTGCATTACTGAGCTTCAAAATAAGAAAACCTCACTGTACAGTATGTTTCCATACATTGAGCCACACAGATACTAGATAATACTATTGTGTTCCAACCCAAACATACACAGATTTCATTACTCTAATGATGGCCTGGCTAGCTGATTACAGTGAAAAGAAAATTACAGCTTAAAGTCTAAGTCTAAATTTTCTCACGAGAAGATAAATATATACAAATATGCCATTATTTAAACTAATTTCAAGCTTAGACTGTTCTAATTTAGGGTATCAAGGTGATGCCTTGCTGTGTCATATCTCCAGTAGTGTTGCATATAAAAATCTAAATCGTGATATGGTCCTGTGCAATTATTTAATCACTGAAGACTGCAACTTATTACATAAGGTCAAGAATTTATTTAGAGATTGTCAATAATTGTGTTAAAATAATTTTGAGTTATAAATACTGGCAAACATTATCTCAATGAGATCATTTGTCGAATTATTTGCTTTTAGTCTAAATAACTAGGTTTGGATACATTTAATAATTACATATCACAGTTTTAATCGCAATTGTGATATGTGTTTTGTCATGATTCGTCATTGTGATTTTTTTCCATCAAATTGTGCAGCCCTGATCTCCAGGGCTCCCGGTCCAATCCTGAGCTTGTGTTACTGCCCGAGGAATGTTCTTGCCAGGTTCATCAGGGTGCTTTCATAGTGTTTCTCTTCTTCATAAAAATTAGATGAATTAGCAACTTTAAATTATCCCTAGGTGTGAATGAGGATGTGTGTGGTGCTCTGTGCTGGAATCGTGTCCCATCTCATGCTCAGTGTTCCACACCCAGGATATACTGTAGGCTCTTATAGGATAGGCTTAGGAACTTTATTTTATAAAATAAGAGACATCTCTTTTGCTTTCCATGCTCTCTCTCTCTGTCTCTCTACTTTATCTCTCTTTCTCTCACATACACACACACATACAAATACACTTACACACACACACTACAACAGAGTGCATTGAAGGACAATAGTTTACTGACCACAACTGTGAATCTTAACACTAATTAGGACATGTTGGCGTTTGTGCTGAAGAAAAGGAAACTACATGGGAGGATCACCCGAGGTTGTTTTTTTTTAATATGCCATACAACAAGACCTGAGATGGTGGGGGAAAAAAAGAAAAAGAAAAATAGGCCAATGTGAAATTGGAGGGATAGATAAAAAGAAAGAGAAGAGGTAATGCTATGAAAGAGGTGCGCTCTTGCCTCAACATATCTGTAGTTTAATCAATGGGGTGCCTATGAGAATGAATATTAAACTCTGCTCCCTTTATCTCCTAATCCATCTCCCTCCTGCCTCGCCTATCTGATTTTCTACTCCATCAACGTTTCCATCTTCTCTGCTTTATCTCTTCATCTCCAAGTCTATATTCCTCTCCATGTAACCTGACTGCGGTCAAACACTTTATCTTCGAACTGCTGCCATTAAAATTCCACACATGCCGCAAGTACATCATGTGAAAGCATGAGTGAAGCGCAACAATACAGATGGCTGACCAACTTCTCAGACTGACAGGAAGAGAGAAAAAAAAGGCAGAGGGTGTGCAGGGTATCTAGATATTGATATCACGCTCAAGTGGAAGGGTTTATCCTGGGAGCTGAAAGGAGACGGTGAAAAGTCAAGGGAGTCTGAAGAAATCAATGAGCACCTGAATCCGCCTCTTTTTCAGACTGGTAGTCATTTACCATAAACACTTAGTCACTCTCTGTCAGCCAGTAAAAACCTGTCTAGCATGTGTACGATGAATTTCCCTGAAACCTGCCAACATGAGTGAAGAATAATGAGCAGTGCTGGGAAAAGGCCATAATGTAAAACGCATATAACACAGTGCATATTGAATATATTACTGAATTATTGATCACTGTAACCAGGACTGTGACTTAATACCACGTAGCTGACATTTTTACTCTTGATCAGCTGCTGCTCAGGGGCTTCAAGCACTCTTTCTAAATGACATTATCAAAAAAGAAAGTTGTACTGTAGATTCACTCTATTTAAGTTCCTGGTTTTCAATTTGTTCTTTGTTTGCGTCGGTTGTGTTTTTTAGAGCATAAAACAATTTTCACACTATATCTGATGTTTTTTTTGGTTTAGTTTTTTGGAAAAAGAATGTACTTCCTTCTGTAATTTTTCAAAACAAGCATTCTTGGATTCATGTTTTGCAGGCACAATTAGTGTGTTTCCCTTAGCGTTATTGTGTCTAAAATTATGACAATTACTCACAGAGTGCCACTACACTGGGCGTGAGGTGGGAATACTCACCAGTCTATCGCAGGGCACTACCCGCACACACACAAACACATCAACAAACTCATTCACACCTAAAGGCAAATTAGCACAGTCATGCAAGAAGTTAGTAGACACCTAGAGCAAAAACTAACTTTGTTGTCATGCCAGTATGGCTAGTGTTTTGTCCCCCATGTTTTCACATTATAAATGGAAATCTCTTTAACCAGGCACTGAAGGTGGACTGTCCCACAGACAAACAGCTAAGAATCTTGAAATGTCACTTTATACTGTACAAATTTGTATACTGAAAAGGGTAAAACAGTACTGAGTCACAACCTGGTCCAGGGCCTCCTGAATGGCATCTTCATGCTGTTTGAAGGTCTGTTAAGAACAGCCTTCTGATTCTATACAGTACGTAGCTGTAAGTCCTGTTAGAGCCAATTACTGTACATTGGTTCCTAATATAAGAAAAATATGATTGATTATTTGTAAGGTGTATACCAGCTTGTTTTTGGGACCTGGGTGAAAGAACTTAGAGGAAACCCAAATGAACATGGCAGTAATAGGAGCTCAGGTTCAATCACTAAAACTGTGAGGCATCACCCTTACCTCCTGCACGGTCATGTTGCCCCAAAGTGAAGTGAAGTGAAGTCAGAAATGAGAAAAATGTTCAAATAGATAGACAGATAGATAGATAGATAGATAGAACTTAACCTCAGATACTGTATTTTAACATTACAGCAGCAAGCACAGATTATAAAAGCAAATACAAGCAACAAGATATACTGTAGAAGAATATTTAAGCTAGGTTAAAATTAAAAATCACAATGAGAAAAAGAATTTAAAAAAAAATAGAAAAAACTATGATATACTGATTATAGTAGTACAATCATGTGGGAACATGAGAACTGCACATTAAGGTGTACTAATGTGCAAAATTTGCTAACAAATGTGAATGAAGATTAAAGAAACTTAAATAACTATACACCAGCAAGTTGCACTATCAAGTTGTACTATTAATAATAAGAGAGAATGAAAGTACATGATTGTTTCGGTACAATCAAGTGGACAACCAAAGATACTGTAGATTAATATGCGTTGATGGGATTGTAACAGTTAACATTATGGTTAATAAATAGAGAATAGAACAGAATGTATATGATCCTTTTTATAGTGATGTCAGAAAAGGAGATCCCTCACTTGACACAGAGCCGTGTTATAAAAAAAAAGTTGAATAATCTAATTTGTTTATATTAACCGAAAAAAATTTGAAATACCACATTAATCTGCAGAGTTTCCACTGTAATTGGTTAACCACCAGAGTTACAGAGCAATGATTTTATAATAATAATTATTAATAATATTACATAATAATATATTATAACAATACAATTATAATTGTAAGGGTTCACCTCTAGAGGGCACATGTGTGTTTTGTGTAGGTTTTGTTTTTTAGACTCAGTTTCCCAGAATGCACCTCGGTCAGGTGATGAGAGCGCTCACCTGAACCGAGGTAGCTCATTAATTTCTTTATGAATAGTTCTTTATTCTGGGAAACTGGGTCGAGCATTGGTTATGTTAAAGTGGGCATTAGTTTTGTGGAGCTGTTAAGTTTATATCTGTTTTGATTAAGTTTGTGTTGTTAGTTTGTCTCTTTGTCTGTGTATCTCCTAGCGTGGTTAGCCTCTAGGAGGATTAGCCTCTTGTGTTTGCCCTCGTGTGTGAGTAGCCTCTCTTGTAAGTTTAGTTCTTTGTCTGTATAACTACTAACTAGACTTGTCTCCTAGTCTGCCTAGTCTGTTTAGCCACTAACCTGTTTAGTTCTTAGTCTGTTCGTCTCTGGCTACTAGTCTGTTTAGCAACTAGTCTGTTTAGCTACCATCAGCTTAGCAGCTAGTGTGCATAACAGCTAGTAGGCCTAGCCAAGTCCCTTGTATATTTAGTCCCTTGTGTGTTTAGTCTCCCTGTTTTGTTTAGTTAATTTAGTCTTATTGTTTGTATTATGTCCGAGTATGTTCAGTTCCCTGTCTGTTTTGATATTTTGTGAAGGTTTAGTTTGTAACATGCTCCAACATAAAGCCAACTCCCTTTATTCATGTTTGTTTTGTTATTATTAAAAGACTTTTACGTTCACCTGCTCTCGCTACCCTCTGCATTTATGCCTTGCCCAACACCTAAGCCCACAGTCCAGTCCAACATCACACAGGTCATGACAATGATAATTTTAACTCTAGATACTATTTACATATCCTGGTGCCCTGCTTCTGTTTGGAGATCACTCCATCTTGCATGGAGGCCCTGTGTGGTTTGCTTCTGCCATGAAATTCCCACAAACAGTTTTGTACCTGGACTCCATATATACTTCAACATCTCTCCTGTTATACTGAACTTCCAGCCTCCTAACACACAGTATGACTGCAAATCAATCCCTGCTATCTGATATCACCCAAATGAGGATGGGTTCCCTGTTGAGTCTGGTTCCTCTCATGGTTTCTTTCTATTGCCATTCCAGGGAGGTTTTCATTGCCGCCATCTGATAATTCTGATTTATACATATTTCCTCACACATTTCCCCCAACTCATTTCCCTAATTTTCTTTTGATTCTGTAAACCTTCTTTGCAACAATTATCATTGCTTCAGTATATAGTGCTATATACAGTGCTATATACTGTAAATAAAATTGAACTGAATTGAATAGAAGTAGATGTAAATGTATAATGTTAAATCAAATCTAGATTACATTTCACATTGATGAACTGAAGCCATTCTCCATTTACCTCGACAGAAAGCGAGTGTGCCACATTAGTGCATCTTTCAAACAGGAAAGGCGAGAGTTGAGATGAGGGCACCAGCTGAAAGGTTACTAATGTGATATGGGAAGAATAGGGTGGGGTAAGTTAATGCTGGAAACTTCCAAACGCTTATGTAATCAGTCTGGGTTCATCTTCTATAAAAAATTTTTTTAGGGAAACAAATGAAGACCTTTTTTTAACTTATTTTAGAGTGATGACTTCAGCACTAAAGTGTAGAACTCCTGCACCAAATGGGTGAACTTTATCAGGTCTGGAAACTCTCCCTCCCTCCCTCTCTCTCCTTTTTTCTATTTCACACACATTCACATAGCTACCCTCAGTAAAATCAGATAAAGTGTGTGTGGGGAGCTCAGGCAGCAACTGTGAGACCCGTACACCTCTGTCTTATAAAACACACTAATGAGGACACCTGGGGTCAGTCCCTCTCAACACGACATCTCGAGGCTTCCTTCAGAATGTAACAACTTCTACTGGCTCCTTTTATAATAACACTCCATACTGTGTGCTTGTCTGTGTCTGTGTTTGTGTGTGTGTGTGTTTGTTGAACTGATAGAGGCATGAGGTAGAGGCCATGCGATCCTTTCAGACCCAAACAAACTCCAAGGCTTAACTTGCAGTGACCTTGCTGTGTGTGTGTGTGTGTGTGTGTGTGTGTGTGTGTGTGTGTTTATATCGACAGGTCCAGAATATTACCCAGTCTATGGAGGTTCTGGATTTAAGGACATACCGGGATTTGCAATACGTCAGGGATACGGAGAACCTAATGAAAACGGTGGACGGCAAATTGAAGACGGCTTCGGAGAACCCTCGCAGCCTCAACCCCAAGAGCTTTCAGGTATCAAGTCTGTAGTTATTGTAATCTCAGTCGTACTGTATTTACACAGACACACAATATGTGGATTACAATTTACAGTGAGTTAAAAATATCCAACCTCTAGTATCACATGATAACCTGAATTGACATAAAATTGTGGAAGGAAAAATACAAGCGACAACAAATTGTATGTATAAAAAAAAAGCCCACAATACATAAATATAAAACAGAAATAATTCCACAAGCCTAAAGTAATATGCAGTGGAATATTGCTACAGGGTTATTTTTGTATATTAACATACATAAACAGTAGGGAATGTACCAGTGCGTGTAATCAAATTTGTAGCGCTCGGAACAGGACGTTCGGTTCGGTATGTGCCGTGATTGGAGCGAATTCAGTCTAGATTTAACTAGTGCTGGGCAAAAGAAGAGCTCACGGAGTTCTACGAAAATAGTAACATCAGTATCACTAGTAGCTTATGGTGCAAATAATAATGTTTAAAAAAATCTTTTAATTGTTTATCCCTTATTAAAAGAACTGTACAGTATGTATGTATGTATGCAGTATTTGTTATTTGATATTACTCGTGCTCTTACTATTCTTAAAAGGCTTAGTGCACCTACTAGATATCTAGACCTTTTTATAATTAAGTGTTATAATTTTATAACATAAGTGTTCTTATAATTATGGCCTGTTTGTCCCTGCTACAAGCTTGTATACAATTCTATGTTAACAAGTTAAATTTATAAGAATTAAAATGAAAATAAATGGTTTTATCCTTTCACTTCACTGTACTAACTGTGGAACTGTAAACTGTGAAAGCAGGAGAAATGTGCAAGTCTAAGGATCTAAGAAACATTAACAAGTGCCATATTGTGATATCTGGAAAGCTGGGTTAGAGCACCTCCCCTCAACTGTAGGTATCCTATCGTGTTCCTGGGATGCAGAGGTTAGTAACTACCAAATGTAGTCCAAGGAAGAACAAGCGGTGAAGTGGTGACAGAGTTATTGGTCTCCAAGGCTCATGAATCTACATGGAAAGCAAAGGCTAGCCTGATTTGGCCAAGCCCACAGAAGAGATACTGGTTAGCTGAAAAAGTTATTTCTGCCAATGACAGTAAGACTTTAGAACCCACAGTGCATCACAGCTTGGTGTGTATGGGGCTGAATAACCACAGACTTGTCAGAGTGCCCATGCTGACCCCTGCTTCACTATGGGAAGAAGGCATGCCGGTAACGACAGTGTGATGCTCTGGGCAATGTTGTGCTGAAAAGCCTTGTGTCCTGGCAATCATGTGGATTTTTCTTTGACACATAAGACATACCAAAAATTGTTCCAGTCCAAGTATTCCCTGAAGTCAGTTGCGTCTTTCAGCAGGATAATGCGCCCTGCCACTCTGCAAAATCATTTAGGAACGGTTTGAAGAACATGACAAAGTGTATAAGGTCTTCAAATTCTCCACATCTGACTGAGCATTTGTGGGATGTGCTGGACAAGTCTGATCCATGGATGCCCCACCTCTTAACTTAGATGACTTAAAGGCGCTGCTGCTAACATCTTGGCACCAGATACCACAGCCCACCTTCAGAGGTCTTTTGGAGACCATGCCTTGGTGGTTCAGATTTATTTTGGGCACACAAGAGAGACCTAAACAATTGATTTCATTGTTATGGCTGATGTACATGTCCATACAAACCATATCACATTAATCTTAATCCGCTGTAAGATTTTCCTCCTGGCGGTTAGTAAAATGTTAATATAGTTAAGCTCAAAGCGGTTAGCTCCATGCCAGCTAGCATTCAAATCACTGTCCACCACAGCACTACTGTAGCTTTATCATTTGAAATTCACTTATTTGATCCGGTATGTACCTTTAAAATATTTTGTTCTTTCATGGAAAGAAAAGTTAAAGTGTTGTTTTAATAACTAAAAAAAAATTGCTAAAAAAAATGAATAATAAAGAACGATACTGACCTTCAGGTGATAACGTAAGTTTTTATTTTTTTATATCATACCAAAATTAGGAATGAGTCAGGCACTATATTGGTGTATCTCCGGGTGTATTTCCTCCCTGATGAGTCACTCAGGTGTTCGAAAGCTACTCAGAAAACCCACAGAATCGCAGTAGTTTGACTCAATCCACACACGCACATCACACACACGCACACAGAGAGTCTAATCCACAAGTCTAATGGATATAAGTAAGATAATGATATCTTTCTAGATAGCTTTAGATATGTCAGAAAATGAATCTACAACATGCCATGTACTTGTATCTCATCTGTCCTTATGTTTAACTGTAAACTCTCAGGGCCTCTCAGTCAGTCGAGACTTTGGAAGTCTAGAAGTTACTGCATAATACGCTTTAGGATGAATAACTAATATGAATAACAATGCAGGACTTTAGGAGGTTGAAAAGCTGCAATGAGTAAGGGTCAATGAATTAAGTGAAATGCTGTGGTAATATTTATGCACATATTTGATTTTCTGCGCTCTCTGTTCAGATTATACAAATGGCCTGCGTCTAGTTCATGCCTCAAGGTTGTCAGATGTTTTCACAACACACTTTGTGAAAATCCCTTTCAGAGAAATTTACCTCGTAGTTATTAAACAGTATATGTCTATATGTCACCAATCAGCCATAACAGCAACACCATATGAACATTAACACATTAACTTTATTAAATATATACACCAGTAAACTGATGACAGGATGATGGACCCAAGGCTCACCCATGCCCGCCGGAACTAAAGACCAATCTGTCCGGGCTGATCCCACAGAAAAGCCAATGCAGCATAAATTGCCAAAAACGTCAATGATGATCATGATAGAAAGCCACTAGAACTCCAGTCTGCTGCACATGGAGCCCAGCAGACAAAGAGCCCAAGGCCTCCAATCAGGCCTCCAATCTTCCCAGATTCCAAGCTGCACCAGACACAAGTCCGATCCATAGAGGTTCCGCTCCACAACCTACAGCAAAGGTTCCACCAAGGTTCTTCTAGAAGACACCGCAGCACATTTCCAGAGGCCCTGCAGAGCCACGCCCTGAGAGGCCAGAGCCACCCCAGTAATTAGTACACAGAAAACATGGTAAAAAAAGAAAAGTTGAAAAAAAAACAGATAACAGCAGCAGCATCATGATAAACTGGGTGCAATAAAGACTATGCAAAGTTGTGTGATTTTACTGTGAGGATTTTTAATTCCTTTTTACCCAGAACAGCTCAGCCTCGCTCCCATCCTAAAGCAGTACCTTAGAAGCCGAACCTGAACACATGCCTGATTAAGCTGATGTAAGCTTTGGTAACTAGCTGATTAGCCGAAACTGGTTAAAGGCCAAATCGTGCAGGCACTGATGCACTGAGTCCCTGTGGTTCATGCACAGCTCTTTGGAGAGATACATCAGAAATGGCAGAGACATGCAAACACTAAAGCACACATCTGATTTCTGTGTTTAATCAAACCCTTTAGCACAGCTCCTTAGAGGGTTTTCAAAGGCATTTAAATGAGGACCTAAAGCCAGATTTAGGGTTTATTTCTTTAATAAGCAAGCACACATGCATGAGTGTGTGCTGGTGTGGATAAAAGCCTTTCTCTGCTGCATCCTTTTAAGTGATAAGCTACAAATATTAACAGTTATGGTCTACTTATCTCCCAAAGACTAAGAAAGGCTTGTGATTAGTCCTCTTTTTTCATCTTTTTAAGTCCATGCGTTTGGTGACCCACTCATCCTAGAGGATCTGGGATTAGCCTAAGCTCTTACATGTATGATAAAGCAGGCTTTAATATTCCGACTGAGTCCTTCTTGCCTAATGATAGGAGGAAAGACTGGGATAGTATGTCCGCCTCGGGGGTCCAGTCATCTAGGAGTCTAAACTCAATCATGTCACTCGACCTCTCTCACCATCATTCCAAAGAGAATTATTTAAAGCACATCCTCAAAATCATAGTTCATCTCTCAATAAGTTTTCAATGAATTACGAATAAAAGTCTTTCTTTTCTTTTTTTTTTTTGTTGAGGAAAGTCTCGCTGTGGTGCTGTGCATCAGTTCAAAGGGCCAGGCTGCAGAAGGCAGGCTTTATTTTACCATGAGCAAATGATGAATATGGGGAGCTCAAAGTCGCCTGTGGCAGGCCAGCAGATTAATGAGACCAAATTTTCATGACTCAAAATGGGAAAATGAGATTTATGATGCAGCGCTGCTGGTCTGAGAGGCCCTCCATCACCAGATTTAC
Source organism: Clarias laeviceps (assembly GCA_030014305.1). NCBI lineage: Eukaryota > Metazoa > Chordata > Actinopteri > Siluriformes > Clariidae > Clarias > Clarias laeviceps. Next base: position 30,688,798 of record JAQMYJ010000023.1, on the reverse strand, counting down.
AACAAACCTTAACAAGGAAGAAGCAGCCTCACATCCTGTGGCTACCATTAGTACCAGTACACACCTGATTCCTTTAGATCAGGGTGTCATGCTACTGTAGATCCAGAAAGGCTTTCATTCCAACCAAGCAGAAGCCACGCCTGTTTAATTAGTCGCTCTTGGCTTCAGATTTTGCTTGGTTGGAATGAAAGCCTGCACCCACATGGCCCTTTCTGCATACATTTTATTCATGATGAACCATGTATATATCACCAGCAGGACCTTTTACACTGGGGTGGTCATCTTAGACCCCTGACTTTTTTTTTCTCCTATTTTTATGAAATTATGTAATCTGGCTACCCTATCTGTGTATGGCTGAAGTAGGAGAAAATCCACAAATCTTACCAACAATATTATGTTATTTTACCAGTTACTAAATGCAGCTGTGTCTTAATTTAGGGTCCACATGCAAGTGGTCTACATGGTCTTTGTCTGCTTGTTGCTTTTGCTGCCTAACCGAAATGAGATGGTTGAGTCTATGGAGGGTTTCCTACTTCCATCAGCTGTTTCTGCCATTATTGTCACACCTTGAAGCGCTGCTCCTGTCATCTAACAACCTTCCCAGCTGTAGTTGGACTTGTTATGGAAAGAAGTTATATATATATATTTAAAATCTTGTCATGGGCATTGGTACTGTACTGTAGGTTCCTCACCTGCTGTGGGGAAATCCAAGGTTCAATTCCCAGTTGGCCCCAAGAACGGATAAAATGGGCGCGTCACGTCGGGAGGGGCATTCTGTGTAAAACCAGTGCCAGATTGGATGATCCGCTGTGGCGACTTCTTGATGGGAAGAGCCCAAAAACAAACAACAACAAAAACAACATTTAATATATTTTAATATTTAATAATATTTTTAGCTATTTAATTAAGTTGATACATACTACTTACATTTGAAAGTGTAGTGTTCTGGTCCTGCATCTGGTGTCATCTTTTCTCTGTTTTGCTAAGGATTTTGGAACAGGTTGGGTCACAAAGAACCCGCCATTGTAGCCTTCGTTGTCAGAGGAAAGAAGGCAGCTTATGTCGCTACAATGTGAAGGAACCCTCAAAATGTGACAGTCTTAGTCATGAAGCTGTGATGAAATCTGTCTTCAAATGTGTCCTTTGAAGGTTTTGGGACTAGAATTGAGATACAGTTTACAGTCCGTCTTATTAAATATGACATACTAGCATTTAGAAGTAACTATGATGAGCTAACTCTAGGAAAAATGGGTGTTATCCCTACAAAGAATGGATGTTACATGAAGCCACAAAAAACTAAATAAGTTTCAAGTGTCAACTACCACTTGTTAACAATGCTTCCCAGATATGCGGGAGTGGGCACCCCAATTATTATCTAACTATAATTGTTGAAATTTAACCTTTATTTTTACCCTTTAACAGCAAAATTTAGTTTTTAAGTCCTATAGTTTACATCATATAACAACAACAACAGTATGCTACAACGCTACAATGTCCTGGGCCACCCCTTAGCCACGCTCATGATGAGGCTCCACAATTCCGGACTAAAAGAGCTGACAGAGCGTGACATGAAGAGCCCAGACCCTGGGGCCTTTAAAGAGAAATAATCTGCAGCTGAATAAGCAGATACATTCTGATCAAAAGAGGTCAAATCAGAGGTTCGGTGGAGATGCAAGGCTGGCACCACTCTGAGATGAAAAGGAAAATGGGATTTTGAGCAAAGTGAAAAGCTGAGGAGGGAAAGAGATCATCTTGAGTTCACTGAGTGCCACTAATCACTGATTAGAGAAATCATCAAGCTGACTGATGCTCTTCAGTTATTTCTTCAGCATGCCGAGTAATTGTAGGAATTTGGAAATGTACCCTCTGATGTTTTGCACTTTTTTCCCCCCACGTGCTAGAATGTTTACACCTCTAGTTTGTTATGACTGCTCAGTGTTAAATCAGTTTTTGAACCCAGATGTGGACCATAGCCATCTTCATGAAACCAGAGTATTGCACTTACAGATCAAGGAGAGGATGATTTCCTGAAAAGAAACATTACTGTAGATCATGTTAACCACCTCACAGCTCTCCAGTTCACAGTCACTTGTTTCTGAGTTAGAGTTTCACAACTTCTTATGATGCATTCGCTTTTTTAAGGGTCTCCAGTAGACCTGTGTCCAGCCCATCTTGGGTCAGGATAGGCTTCAGATCTGCTGCGTCATCAACCTGGATAATGCATTTACTGAAGATTGATAATTTTAACAGTAGCTTGAAAAAGCTTGGGACAAAATGGGCTACAGTACCTTGTTTGTTCAAATATGGAGTACTGTATGGATCAAAGAAGGCATACAGTTGCAAAAGACAACAGCTCAAAACATTTTTGTGCTGTTTGAACTTGAACTGTTGGCCAACGGTAAGAAAACGTAATGGCACGTTGAACAACATATGAACGTCATTCTCAGAACTGCTCTTGCGTTAAGAATTGAGCACGAATTCGTGGGACAGATTGGACAGAAGCATTTAACCACAACGGGTTATAACACCATGTCGAAGCAACACAATCCAGAGTAAAAAATTGCAGGACTTAACATATCTATGTTGATATGCCAGGATCTCTACCATGCTATCCAGTTAAACGGCCTGAGGCACACACAGATCCCTCTCTCCCAAAGCCAGCCTTCTCCGACTGCATGCTGTTTTGCACATCCACTCTCGTTTTTAATTATTAATCAGATCCACTGCTCCATCTGTTCCCAGGTCCTTTCTCAATGTCACAGATGCCACATGTGGATTTTTCCATGAGGGCTTACTAACTACTAACATTTTTCTACCAAGACAGATACCAAATAAGTCTGTAGTGAGGATATCTTTTCAACAGATGTGTGAAATCCACACGGACGGTTATCAATCTGAGATGAGTCAGCGTTGTGAAGGCTTATGCCTCAGTGCGCGCTGAAGTCATAAAAACATACCATGACATGATAGTAAAAGCAGAAACAGGACCATGAGCCCTCATGACACTTTTTTTTATTTTTATAAATTCACAGCAGACTGTTGAACAAGACTACATGTTTGTTTGTTGGTGTAGTTCAGCAAAAATTTAATTTTGGACTAAGAGCAAATTTACAAACTATTCATTTACATAGTTTTAACATAGTATATGCAAGGGGTGTACGATTCAAACCAGGACTTTTGATTGTGCAGAATAACAGAATACAAATATAAGAGTAAAAACTCCCATAATATTTTTATATACAATAAACTGCTACGTTAATGCACTTATCCCAGACTGGATAGTGCTTGGATACCATCATGGTAGAAAGTTGTCTCAGTATACCACAACCATGATCGAATTAACTGCTTTATGTCTGAAATGCTGGCCTCACTGGAACTCCTGTAAAGACTCAAACATGGGGCCATTTTTTGGTTGTCAAAAGGTTGTGTTGTTGTTAATTTGGCAATGTTACAGACATTGAGAAAACGTTGGTGTTCATTTTTTGGAAAGTTACAATTCCTTTGATGAAATGATGTCGGAACAACATTGACTATGGGACGTTGACGATGGAATATTGTTGAATGTTGTGTGAATGAATGTTAATCGGCATAAATGCTCAAAACACAGATTACAGTTTCATTGTTTTGAGGGTGTTTGCAGCTCTGTGTTTCAGGTGTTCATTCACAGTTATCTCAGCATCGTTTCATTAAATTCAATCTTACTTTCAAAAACAATGTTGTCCTGATGGTGAATGTCATCACTACATTGTTACAACTATATTAAAACGTTCATCCAACGTTAGGGTTCCTGCTGCATAGGCTGTTAATTCAGCATTCCTACTGCATTCACTTCAGGATTTGGTTATTTTTCTACTTTACACTGCCACATGGTAATTGTCACGTTGTTAAGTCATCTATACCATTGCTTTTGTACTTTGATCACACCGCCATGCATGCCTTGTTGAATTTGTTAAATTCTGTACACAAGAACCCTAAATTAAACACTTTCAAGTCAAGAAACTTGAATAGCTTTGCACGCTTTGTTTCCAAGCACAATACATTTTATCCATTCACCCAACAATGGTTGGCTGCAATGACCCATGCCCACATGCCAGCTGGCACTGCTGTAGGGGAAATACATTGCTAAGGACCCAACCTCTAACAACCCACACACTCTCTCTCTCTCTCTCTCACACACACACACACACACACACACACACACACACAGTCATATACTGTTAACAATATGGAAATGCCTATCAGGTCACAATGCATGACTGTGGACAAAATTCCACCAAGCAGGAAAGAACTTGCAAACTACAAAACAGTGGTGCTACAGTAATTACCCAAGCCATCATTCCACCATCAGTTTTCTTTATCTATGAGAGTGTTCAAGTCAATCTGGGACTTGTGGTGAAATGTCTTATGAATGCATAAAACATATATGTATACAGTATATGAAATGTTTAAAGAAGGCTGTACGTTCATGAATGATGATCCCAGTCGAGGTGGCATAGCCCACTGCAATTGTTCCCGTGCCTTGTATTAGCTTTGTGTCACATGGCTTAGGAGCAGTTACTAAGGAGACAGTCCTGCCCTTGCTCCAAGCCATTTCCACATATTTGGGCCATTAAGGGTGGTGCTGGGAGGCCAGGGCTTCAGACATGAAGCAGGCAGTTTAATCCTGGCACTGGTGTACTGAGAAAACTTTCTACAGTACTTTGATGGTATCCAAGCACTAGTGCTACACTGGAACAAGTGAATTAGTGTATCATAGAGACATAAAGGGAATTTCTACTTTACTAACTGTGTTCTGTTAGTCTGCACAATCAAAAGTTTGATTTGGTTTGGTTTGACTTGAACACCCCTCAAACTTATGAACGATGACCAGTCCAACCACATGTTTTCCTTAAGCAAGAGGTTATTGGATATGGGTATACTGTATGGAAAGTTGCACAGCAACAAAACACATATGGACCATATTTCTGCTGACATGCTGCTAGTGTAAAGCAGGACTCACCTGCTTTACACTGCTTTATGTTCTGTTTGTTTATTCATTCATTTTGTAGATGAAGTAACATACTGGTGTCCATAAGACTAAGGAGCAGGTGCAAAAAGTTCTGAAACATCTATCCAGATTACGGGGGCACTTTGATGTTCATGTTTACATCTTTCAGTTGAACTTGATATTTTAGCATACGTAATGGAAATAAAATCAGACAAACACTTTAAGCTTGACTAGCTCTTCCTTGTTTTGCTTCATTGATTGTGATATTGAAGAGCATGTATATCTTCCCTACCCTTTCTAGGCTGCTTGGGATTGGACACAGCCGGTGAACTGCAGCCAATTTTCCGTTTGGTTTCTTATCTTTTCCGAATAACCCGAACCAATAACAGCAGTGGAATGAGATGAAGCCTGACTTTTTCATCTCTGTCTGTCTACTAGGACCTAAAGGACAAGGTGACTCAGCTGCTTCCCCTTTTGCCGGTGCTGGAGCAGTACAAGACGGATGCGCAGATGATCCTGCGGCTCCGAGACGAGGTGAGGAATCTGTCGCTGGTGCTGATGGCCATCCAGGAGGAGATGGGAGCCTACGACTACGAGGAGCTCCGGCAAAGAGTCCTGTTACTGGAGACTCGGCTGCACTCCTGCATGCAGAAACTGGGTGAGAACGAGGGAGAGTGTTTTTGTGTGGGTGCCGAGTGAGTGCGATCACATTATTAACACTCATATTCACACTGATAACTAAGAGGAAAGCCCTAATGCTAAATAGAGAGCTGATTATCTTCAAATTATGCAACTTTACAGCTTTGCATACGACTGTAATTACCTGAAGATGAACATAACCTTTTGCGGCAATTGCCTTGCAGTGTTAATCCAAACCATTTCCCGTTGTCTCATTTGCCTGGAGCTGCAGAACTTCAAAGCTTTAATCAATGAGAAAATTATAAAAGAGACATATAACAATATAAATCTGCTTATTGCTTTCCATTGTTAAATGAGTCCATTTCTTTTCCTCATTTATTGCCTAAGACTATGCATCAAGTGTGAGAGGCCTGTGACAAACTTCTAAACTTTTGACATCTGGAACCATTTGTTTTGTTAGTTTAAAGTTCGAAACCCTATATAACCCTATATAAATGTCTTTAATGTCTGCTTGTACAATTGCATGTAAAGGGAGAACACGTCAAATCTAATGAAGCATTTGATGACACATGGGATGAGGTTAAAGCACAGGCATGCACCGTATTTAACAGCTTGCGGACATCAGCTGGCAATGTCCAGGACAAGACCCTGTAGCCTTGTGGTAGGGGAAGCGGGACAGTCTCTCCATACTGTCTGCACTTTCAACACGTACAGTAGCTGTGTGTACAGTCCTCATCAACACCATCTGAGAGGGTTTTCTCTTGTGCAGGACATGCAATAAGTCAGGAGAGATGTTGTGTTTTGCCAGATAAGTAATATATTTTCTGTTCATATTTCAGCAAAAGAATTGATCAAATGTGAAGCTGGTTTGTAGCATCCAGTACCAAGAACACCAAACAATGTTATTGGTGTTAAATTATTGTACTTGGGTTAGGTAGTGTGAAAAACAAGCATGTGAAATTGGATGAAAAAGTTAATAAGGAGATTAATTTGTAGTGATTACCTCAGACGGTGTACACATATGTGATTCCTTATGGATTTGGTCGCGCATGCTAGCGATAACATTTACTCATTTGTTGCTTCTTTTGCAAATGAGACAATGCTACGGAATACGCTCTGCTTTATACTGCTTAAAATGATGTGCAGGTAACTAGCTGTTCCAAATAAAGCTGGAGTGCTACAGTATGTGGGGTGTACAGTTACTTGTTCCAAACGCCAAGTAGTACTTTGATCTGGGGTTAGAGAGGGATTTGGGATTCAGCCTTGTGTTAGACGATTAACAAAATTAATGCGTGTTGGCCATGAACAAAACAACAACTTGGACGGTTTAGAGGTATTTCAGCAATTACTAAGTAGACAAAGTGTTGTTTAAGATCTCATGATGCATGAGTGGTTCTGTATGTGGGATTTGGTACTGCCATCCAGTAAGTAATGTACCTACTGTACTGCTGCAAAGGAATTGCCGGGATCAGCGCAGAGAGACGTGAGAATATCAGGTGCAAAAGGTCTGTTGTTCCAAGACTCAAGCTCAAAGCTTGTGTCCTAATATGGGTTCTACACTACATGGCCCTCGATTCAGACCTACACCCACCGCAACTTTTAGTGTACCTACTGTGACCTTCTCTAAGATCTACCCATATAAAATCTCTCCCCTTCAATATCTCAGTGGCAGGCTCGTCCTTCAGCCCGAATAGCTCACTCACAAAAGTCTAAAGAACAACGTATTCAGACGTGATCTAGGATGACATTTCTTTCTATGTCACCCCCATGACATTTAACATTTATAGATTTGCTTCAACTGGAGTCTGTCCCTTTACATTACTGACTAGACAGCTCTAGCACTTGTTTGAACCAGCATTAATCTATAATCACATTTTCTAGTTACCCTGCATTAGGGCCTTTGCCAAAAGATTAGACAGGGCTTAAGCCCATCTGTCTCTCTGTCTTTCAAACAAAAAACATTACATCAAAATAATGTTGCATTTTTGGGATCAGCCAGAATCTGATTACAAGCGGAACTGATTTAACTCATGTCTGTTTCACTCTGACGTATAACTATTAAAGCCTGACATTTCTTAAAGTTAAGATGTCAAAGTATGCTAAAGGCAAAAAAACTCACAATTTTGTCCAAAACTTGATTTTTCATCTTTTTTTTTTCTTTTCTTTTTCCTGCAAGATCAGGTTTCCCCATTAGAGAGGGCTTTAAGTGTAACACTTTCAGGACATTTAACTGTTCAAAGAACCCCTTAGGGAACTCCTTATCTAAGAGCCTAGACATTAAAGAAGATTTTTTTTAAACCTTGCATATTTGTACTGTGATGTATCATTACTATATCCTTGGGATCCCTGAAAGGCACTTATATGTTTAAATTACTGTGTTGTTGTTATTATTATTATTATTATTATTATTATTATTAAATAATAATAATTATTTATTTTTATTTGTTCATAATGAATAGACTTGTTCTGATCAGATACAAAAACAGATAAAATTTGTCTTATTTTTACCATATTTTAAAGATAGAGGTCATTACTGATTCTAAAAAACAAAAATATAAAAATAAAACATTTAAGTCAAAAGTGCTAAAATTAGACAGAGAAGTGAACATTTGAAATTCTAAATACATAAAGATATGCTATTTAAAATTTTATATTATTATTACTATTATTATTATTATTTACTACATACATTTTTCCACCTAAATGTTTTTGGAAGAGAATCTTCTGGCACAGCACTTTTAGATTTTTGCTCGACTAAAAGTGTTGCCATTTTTTTGGGTGGACAGGTTCTGTGTTCAGAGGAAACCCGTCTTGTCAAATTTTGCAACTTTTGAGACTCCTTTAATGACAAAAAAATTAAAAATCCTTTTTAACTTGCACATACTGTAGACAGAAATAGCTTGCTTCCAGCTATTATACACCCATGCACAGCATCTTGGTTTTCCTCCGTTAGTTGCCATGCCAAAACGTTATGACATCATACTGTACTACCATGTGACATCATCTAGTAATTTTCCAGGGGGCTTTATCTACTTACTGTTGAAAATACTTGGCAACACTGGAGGAGACACAGCATAAGCCAAAGCAGCAGCATAAGCATTTGCAGCAGCCTAAGAGTTTTCTAGTGTTCTTTAATATTAGTTCGTCTCACATCATTCTTTTCAAGTCAATAGTGAGACCTTGTGATTTAATTCATTGCTCAAGTCTACAGTAAGAGCTTCATTGTCAAGATACTGATAGATACAGTATTTGATCGTTTTTACCCCCGCATCTAATATCATGACCAGCCATAACTGCGAAAGGATTCTTATGCTTGAAGAAATAAGTGACCTTTGAAATATTTGACAACCAAGCAAAAATGTCATAATATGAGACACCAGCCTGGCTATTCTTACAGACTTTTGCTGCTGATAAAGTCCAAACAGAAAACTTGCGCTAGGTTAAAAGTGCTGTCTTTGGCAGCGTAGCTTTCGCTGCTTCAGCAGAACATCATCAAACTATCTAAAGGTCTTCAGTTAATGAACAGCGCTGAGTTTAAATCAAACAGAAATGTAAATATACTGTAGATTGGAATAAAAGCTGGTGACATGGAATTCTGCAAAGTTTACATATACAATAAGAATTATGCAAATCCAAGCCGGCATAATTAGAATTTTTTTTTTTTTAATCAGTCATTTAGCTTGAATATTACATCCAGGTTTCTTTTAATGCCCAATCGAACTTTATCATAAATCAATTACAGACATACACTGTACAAACACAAACACTGAGTCATCGTAGCTCGGCTAATCGCGCCAGAACTGACTTCTTCCGAAACCCGCACTGGCATGTGACAAATTATGTCGGTGTATTTTTATCATAAAAGCCCTGCGCTTACAGATTATCTAAGAAAAGGTAATTTGTCCTCGCTCAGGCATAAATAAGCTTTTATTATCAGAAGCAGTCGCTGATTCAGGATGCAGGAGCCGCGTACCTTCCGTGTCGTTCAATCTAATTTGGATATTTCATTGTTTAACCCTGTCAGACCTGGCATGTTGTTTTGAGAGAACGATGGCTTCTTGATTCTTCCAGTGAGATGGATATCAGGCTAACTGGCAAGTACAATGTGGTCAAGAATGTGGTCAAGATTTTCTATTGGCTATTGTTCTCTGTTCTCTGTTTCTATTGTATCCAGTTGCCGCTTTCATGTTGATCTTTTCAGAAATATTACTACAGTAGATGCACTGTTTGTTATAAATACAATTGCACATCAATTGTTGCGATGCATTGTTTCATTATTTGTGACTTATATGCTTATATATATATATATATATATATATATATATACACAGTATATATATACTGTATACTGTATGCATATATCTACACTACCGTTCAAAAGTTTGGGGTCACTTTCTAACTCCATGATCGTTCCTGATTTTTATTTCTTTCTACATT